>JAVTVY010043825.1:0-202194 GCA_036873755.1 Hanleya hanleyi
GTCATCGATTATCGCAGCATAGCTATTAATAGCTCCATGCGCAATACGATCTCAAAGGTTAGGTTCTTTCTCCCTTCCTTGAAATGTAGGCCGACTATCTGAGGTCAAGCTCTCCGTATCAGTAGATAGACTCTCAGCAGTCCCTGTTTCGGTATCAGTCGGTGGACTCTCAGCAGTCTCTGTATCAGCATTCACCTCAATGGACTCCTCAGATTCTTCAATCCCATGTATATTCTTCCGGAGCCGCATCTTATCGTAATGTCTGGTGAACGTGAGTTCGCACTCAAAGCATGTATAACCCATATTGACGGCTGAACGTCGACTATCCACGTTTTTGGGATACCCTTGCTTTCATAGACCGTAACGCCCGTCAAGGCCCAGCTAAACGCTTCCTCGTCCTGGTGAAATAGCTCAGAAGTTATGATTTTCTAGATATTCCATGGAATTGCCACTAATTCATCGAAATGCGGTGACGCTCGTCAACGCCGATCGTTACGCCTTAACGCCCGTCTCAGCACCTTAACGCCCTATCCCAACGCCTTATGCATTATCTGTTATCCATGGACGGACATCATTATGTTGGAGGTTGAGGAAGATAATTTCTAGTCTCCAGCTGCGTCCCCATAAAGGTTTGAAATGCATCATGCAAGTTCAGAAGATTCTGGGCACGGGTACATTTGTTGGTATCCTCTTTGGGTACTATCTTGTTTCTTATGCAGCAGAGGACATACTCGTGCCACCCATTGGATGTCATCTATGAGCGTGATAAGATGACAACGCATGCGCTGGTGCTGAGCAGTCTCGGTGATCAAACCTTGAGCTGTATCAATAAAATAGCATCGACTTGAACGTTGGCTCGACGTAACGCTTCGGCTAGAATATCCTCGTTGTCGGGTTCAAAGTTTACATCAGGCAACGTGGACTTTGTAATGCTCATGCTGAAATGAGGAAGATTGTGCCGTGTGGGCTATTTGTAGTGGGACGCTTTTCGTCTTAATGATGCGTTTAAGCAGGTGTTTCTTTTGTGCTATTGCACTGTCATAAGCCGCTTTTCAGTTCATGCCCGAGGTTGTCAACATCGAGGCTATTCTTTCGATTCCCATATGGATCGGCTCCTTGTCCAACAATTTCATATGGGTTACGAGGACGGCATACTGCTGACGTAAAGCCCGTCGTAGTTTGGGTACCAATGTGCTATGGGCTACAATTGCGGCTCCCACTTTTGAATACCCTTTGTGGTGAAACTTGTTTTCTGTGGCCTCCAACGTCTCGCACATCTCGGCGTTCATACTTTCTTTGAACTGATCCTTCCATAACCTCGAGTTCACGTTGTGTTCATTCCCTTGTACGGGTTTGGATTGGTCCTTCACGGTTGGGTGATATTCCGAGACTGATGGTATGAAGGGGATCCGCTGTATGGGGCGGGTTGCTGCTGCTTGACTGGTGCTGCCAGGTGTGGATTCGGTGGATGGTGTAGGGGTATATGACGTTGTGGTGTCTCCTCGCCGGGTAACAGGTGGGTCGTCAACCTTCGATCTTCGAGGTTATGGGCTTTTAAGTCTACGAACAGGTAGCCGTGCTGACGATTTGTCGCCCCTGGAAACACCTGCATGAAATGGTCGATGTTCTGAGGATAGATTCGACTACCGAACACATGAATTTGTGCTCTGTCGATGGGATTGGAGAACAACACAGAGTATTGACAGTTCAAGGCAATATCTCAGGACGCATTCCCTTGAGGAAAGAGATTCTGTGTCAAATAGATGACGAACAGATTGCGATGATGGCACCCTTTGATGAATAGGTCCGCGATTTTCGAATTGTCCTTGGCCGCACTAATCAGGTCATCTAGCACTACCACGCTGGTCTGCTCGGAATACGGTTCGTCTATCTCATGAGGAATTCCTGGGACGAATCTCACATTCACAAATCGCGAAGTTTCCTACCCGAGCTGCCATTGGCTATAACACCATACAACGCGTGTCCGAGCTGGGGTTGCCGCATCTTCCTCTAAGAACTCCATCGCCCAGGACGTCTTTCCACATTCCGTGAACCTATAGTGGAATTCGGTGGTGTCTCCTGGTTGTGTTTGCATTAAATGTGTTTGAGCATACTATCGCGACGAGGGAATGTTCTCTGACAGAACGCACACGTACACGACATGTTGATTAGTCGACCAAGACATATGAACCGACGAGGGACACGTGTTAGTCTCTATATATGTACAGACACCACCACCACCCCGGCGACCACCACCACCAGCACACGCCGCTACTACTACCACCACCACACACACACGCATACACGCACCTGGAAACGGCACGCATTCGAATTTGCTTAGGACCTTTGTGACGTCACTCCCACTCACGTGACTTGCCCCTTTCAAAGAGCTAATTCGGTCTCATTGGCTGGAAATTTTCATATAACCTCTGTCACGTCACTTCCGGTTTCACGCAAATGAGAGGGGAAATTGAGCCTTATTGACCGTTGTGCGATTAAAAGGCACCAATTTGACCTCTGTGACCTCTGCCCTTTGACCACTGCGCATCATTTGTATCCGGCATTGTGCGCATGGGGCGGGGTTAAAAGGCATTTCCGGAAGTGACGTAACAGAGGTCAAATTGGAGCTTTTTAAGTGCACAAAGGTCAATAAAGAAAAAAATGCCGTTTCTATACTACTCCAAGTTTTGAATATATTATTTTTCCCGATGTTTTTTCTCATCCTTCATATTATACAGGTCTGTATAATACGTACAAGCCCCTGCATTTGCATTGGAGCAATACAGTTATTACTCGAACAAACTGTAACGGCCAATGAACGGACGGCGTTATAGCGCGCTTCGCCGGGTTCACAGACAAGGCGACTTGTAATACTGGGAAAACGCTGTAGAACGGTCTCTTTGGTGTCTTCGCTGGAAGGACACGTAGGCGGGTAACAACTGGAGTTCAAAGGGGATGAAATATATGACTCATTGCTGACTTCGAATTCCTTCAAATACGGTCCGTGTAACCTTGCACAGTTCAATTTTCGTTTTTGGTTTTTGGTTTCTCAAAATAAAAAATTGAAATTTGACCTTCAATTTTCAATTTTCGTTTTTTGTTTCTGTAATCTCAGAATCAAAAATTGAAATTTGACCGTCAATTTTCAATTTTCGTTTTTTGTTTTTGTGATCTCAAAATCAAAAATTGAAATTTGAACGTCAATTTTCAATTTTTGATTTTGGGATTACAAAACAAAAAAAAACGAAAATTGATATTTGACGGTCAATTTTCAATTTTCGTTTTTTGTTTTGCTTCACGCAAAAATAAAAATCAAATATTGAAAATTGCCTCGACTTGTCCGTTTTTCGTTTTTTGATTTTAACTTTGACGTATCAGTGTTAGGTTCGCACGTGAACGAGTTATGATGTCACTTCCGGTACGACGAGTAGAACAGAAAACGCAAATCGTGTCGTATAAGAGGTGTGGAGCGTGAGAGGCATATGTGACCCACCAGGCCATCCTCGGGAGCCAGTTGATCGATTTCTTAGGGTATCTATACATTGCCTTGGTTCGTTGCCCACGGTAGTTATGGATAAAAAAGATCAAGGGATATCCTCTAACTTAAAATAACCTCGGGGGATGAAATGTTCGAGATTGAGGCAACGACTCAAAAACTCACTCGAATCATCAAAAATGTCCAGGTAAACCATGCGCGAGGATTCACGAATTACCTGGACTTGTGAAGATGCACCAGACAGGTCTGGATAGGTGGCATCCCGCTGTTCTCATTGGTTATTGGCATTGAGGTCTGAGCCATTCAGGACGCAGTCTTAGATACTCTCATTTCTAAAAATAGATGTTTAGAGCGCTACAAAGGCGAACATCATTCATACACACAACCGCTCTTTGTAATTGATTTGAAATATAGTATTTGTAAAGATACCAACGAAGATTTCATACCAATAAGAGTAAGAATCGCGGTGGTGGCCCGTACACCACCATTTCAAACAAGCACACAATCGCCACGCTTGATGCCAGACGTCTGAATGCTTCAACGCTTCCGGTTCAATCTTCAGTCTCTAGTTTTGGGACCTGGGTCGTTGGAGCGTTCAGATGTCTGTCAACGTTCAGCATCAACAACGCTTCAACGCTTTAAGTGCGGGAAGTTCCTTTGGGGGTTATGATTAGGGTACCAAAGTATTTATTATTCTACCCTACTGTAATCAAATTCCCATGTGTATCAACCGCTTTTGTCTCCATATAATATTTCACACCTGCCGCACGAATGCCTACTCGCTTCTGCACATGTGCAGTTGGCCCATTATAATCTATCTCGAATGTCTGGCTCCAGGGATCTATAGCGTAGTGAAACTCCCATATCTGTCCTCCCTGTTGGTTTTTCATATTATGCTCCACACCTGCCTAAACAATCCGATTTGCACTTTCTATACTGCTCCGCAGATCTAAAGTGACATCATAAGCCTTGCGCCTGCGCACTTAACACTGATGCGTCAAAGTTAAAATCAAAAAACGAAAAACGGACAAGTCGAAGCAATTTACAATATCTGATTTTCATTTTGCGCGAAGTAATACGAAAAACGAAAATTGAAAACTGAATGTCAAATTTCAATTTTTGATTTTGAGAAACCGAAAACGAAAAACAAAAATTGAAAATTGACGGTCAAATTTCAATTTTTGATTTTGAGAAACCAAGAACAAAAAAAATGAAAATTGAATTGTGCAAGGTTACACGGACCAAATACGAGCATATTCGGAAAGGTCATGATGTCACGAAGGCTGTTCAGAAAGTCTATTAATAAACGACTGATCTTTAGTCCTGACGATTACGTCTTCTGTTATGGCTCGGCTTGTCAGACAACCATGGCAACAGAGATGGTCAAAGTAACAAACGAACGGGAAATCTAACCTCGATATTCTCATGAACAGGAACAGATGCTTTGTACGATTTATATTCCCAACTGACCGATCAGGTACACATAATTTGACATAACATTTAATTTACTAAATATATTCGTTTTTCGGTAGTTCGTGGAAAATGTATAGTGTGAGTGTCACTGAGTAGAAACCACGGAGTGATACGAAAATAGAAGGATACGTATATGAGCCTAATGTTATAGGATACGAGGACTGAATACACCAACGATACACTACAGTCATGGTCTCGTACGGCCTCTAATCTGCACAGTGCAACGTTTGTGTTGGGGTTATGGTAACGGAGAAGGTGTCTGGGATTATGGCGACCATTTCAGATGTCAAATGGACTCAAAATGTTTGTTCCATTTTGACCCAAATTCTTTCGGTCCGTCACCCAAAAATATCTGGTCAATTTGACCAAATCTTTTTGACTGACGATGATGTTGCCAAGATCATTGCCAGCCATGTAGAGACATTCGAAATGGCGGAGAAAATCATTCTGGAGATATGGCGTAACTGTGATGTCACAATAAACAATAGCAACCAAATTATGGAATTATGATCAATTCCGAAGAAGTTCCATCTGTTAAGAAATCAGAATTTAGTCTTGGTGATTGATAACTGTTATATGGCTTCGGAACCATCATAAAGTTTTAAGGCTGAATTTCGCAATATTTTTTAAAATACACGGTTAAGCCAATCTTCAGATATCTTAACTACTACACTAACGTTCCGTCATTTACCTTGACCTATTGAATGGAGTAAATTATTCAAGCCGTAGATATACGTGACTTCATAACGCCGTGCGGGGAGGATTTTCTTTGATCTCAAATATTGCAACCGGTGGGTGAAATGCGTTCAAACAGGAAATATTTATATTCGTCGAGTAGTCAATCAAAAAGTTTGAATAGGTCATACACTTCCCTAATATGGACCATGGAATATTTATAGAGCTATGACATCACCAAACCATAATTTTTGACTTGGGTATATGAGGATGATCTTCAGATAATGCTATTCGAGTCGCTATACATTTACGGTATATTTTAGAAAGGTAAAATGTTCAGAAAAAGGCATACATTTCTATTATTCATCACTCAAACCAAAAGGACCCCATTCTAACAATAGCAGCGTTTAAATTGCTGCGTGATATTTTTACAAACTTTATGATGATATATGAATTTGTCAACTTTGTTACCCAATGTATATGTTAATAGGGTTTACTGTAACAGAGATGACATATTACCACACAAACGATATTTTACTGCAGCCGCTTAAGAAAAGTCCGTGACTGTGAGATCAATATCATTAAAATTATATTCTTTCTCCTCCACCATTTGGATGTGTGGCTTGTAGGATCTAACCGGCTTGCGGTAACGCTCTGCTTCGCTCAGCCGAACCAGATACCACACTGCAACCTGTAACCATCTGGATCATTTATACCCGGTAGGACAGGGTGGCGAAGTCTATGCAAATGATCACACTGACTGGTATCTTCCAATGGTTTGGGTAACAGTGGGTGTCTTCGTCGATGTTGTTGTGATTACTATTATATTGTTTTCAAGAACGAAATTATTTCGCATCTTTTCGTACACCACAATGACAATGGAAGTCATAAAAATGCTTTCTATACGACTTACATCGATCTACATACCCCTCCTCAACTAGATCTGCATCTAAATGCTACACGCAGATATAGTAGCGGATAGGGCGTTAAGGCGTTTAGACGGGCGTTAAGGCGTAACGACGGGCGTTGACGGGCGTCGCTGCATTTCGATGTATTGGTGGCAATTCCATGAAAATCAGAGCTTTTGAGCTATTTCACCAGGGCGTTGAAGCGTTAAGCTAAGCGTTGACGGGCGTTACTTTCACTCACGGGTTACAGAGCAGTGGTTCGGTCCATGTTTGAAGATGGCGACGACAACGAGGGGCGACACCAGTTCCTGAAAGAGTTCACAGAAGCGGTCGTCGACAGAGTGGACTCGATGGAGAGGTTTGCTATCACCCACCTCTACAGGACTATGACAGCCATCCTTAATGCCCGGGCTATAGACCACGAGCGCTCACGCCGGAACCAGCGACGGCTCGTTGTGCCTCACGATGGTCTTTGCTCTATTGATCCTGACGCTGTGGCAATGACAATTCAGTCTTACAGTGACAGAAAAGGACGGCTCTTCAAAGCCTTTATATCTTCCGAAAGAGAGACGGCTAACTAAGCACAGTGTCCACACACGAGTACATAGTTGTTTTTCTCCTCGTATTGATGGGAAGAGATACTATATGTCCCAAGAAATTCAAACAATCAGAAGCCCAAATTTTAGTTCAACTGCAGGTGAAGAGTAAGGAAAGTTTGATTGGCTGAAACCTGCCTAATAGCGCGTTGATACGGGCGTTAAGGCGTAAAAGTAGGTCGTTAAGGCGTTGAGACGGGCGTTAAGGCTAACGACGAGCGTTGACGGGCGTTGAGACGGGCGTTAAGGCGTAACGACGGGCGTTGACGGGCGTCACTGCATTTCGATGTATTGGTGGCAATTCCATAAAAAATCAGAGCTTCTAAGCTAGTTCACCAGGGCGTCAAGATGGGCGTTAAGGCGTAAAGATAGGGCGTTAAGGCGTTGAGAAGGGCGTTAATGCGTAACGACGGAGATGGCGACGACAACGAGGGGCGATGCCAGTTCCTGAAAGAGTTCACAGAAGCTGTCGTCGACAGAGTGGACTCGATGGAGAGGTTTGCTATCACCCACCACTACAGGACTATGACAGCCATCCTTAATGCCCGGACAATAGACCACGAGTGCTCACGCCGGAACAAGCGACGGCTCGTCGGCCTCACAATGATCTTTGCTCTATTGATCCTGACGCTGTGGCAATGACAATTCAATCTTACAGTGAAAGGAAAGGACGGCTCTTCAAAGCCTTTATATCTTCCGAAAGAGAGACGGCTAACTAGGCACAATGTTCACACACGAGTACATATTTGTTTTTCTCCTCGTATTGATAGGAAAGAGATACTATATGTTCCAAGAAACTTCAAACAATCAAAAGCCCAAATTTTAGTTCAACTGCAGGTGAAGAGTAAGGAAAAGTTTGATTGGCTGAAAACTGCGTAATAAGGCGTTGAGACGGGCGTTAAGGCATAAAACTAGGGCGATAAAGCGTTGAGACGGGAGTTAAGGCGTAACGACGAGCGTTGACGGGCGTCACTGCATTTCGATGTATTGGTGGCAATTCCATAAAAATCAGAGCTTCTGAGCTAGTTCACCATGGCGTTGAGATGGGCGTTAAGGCGTAAAGATAGGGCGTTAAGGCGTTGAGACGGGCGTTAATGTGTAACGACGAGCGTTGACGGGCGTTGAGACGGGCGTTAAGGCGTAACGACGGGAGTTGACGGGCGTCACTGCATTTCGATGTATTGCTGGCAATTCCATGAAAATCAGAGCTTCTGAGCTAGTTCACCAGGGTGTCGAAGCGTTAAGCTAAGCGTTGACGGGCGTTACTGTCTACAAAACGCGCACAATCGACTTTCAACCGTCAACATGGCTTATACTTGCTGTGAGAGCGAACGCACGTTCACCAGATGTTACGATATGATGCGACACAAGACAAATATACATAGGATTGAAGACTCCGAGGCACAAGAAGCCGATACAGAGACTGATGAGAGTCCACCGATTGATAACATTGAAGACTGCGAGGCACAAGAAGCCGGTACAGAGACTGATAATAGTTCACCGGCTGATACCGAAACCGAGATTTCTGAGAATCAATCTACCGATACGGAGAACTTGACATGAGATAGTCAGCCTACATCCCAGGAAAATGAGACAGAACCTACCTTCTGCGATGGTATTGTGCATGAAGCTATTCGTGGTTATACTGCTGTAATCGAAGACAGACTGTGGACAGGATAACTTACAACAGGCGTGCACCGAAATGCAGCCCTGCATCCGGAAAACAGCCATGGCCATCTATAAACGGTAAAGCGTGCTGCTGCTTGAAATGAAAGGCGACCGCACGCACAGGTTCATCATGAAGATCAAGTATCACCTGGAAGAGGATATGGAGTTACCACCCACAGAAGCCCTGGAAAATGCAATAAGAATGCGCAAACAACTGTTTCGGGACATGCTGCTCGAACAATATTCTGGCCTGACCGACGACGATTAGAACAAACGGATGAGGTCGAACATGGCCGAAGATTAAACTTTCTCAAAGGACGACTTGTGATTGAACAAGAGACTTCTTGAATTGTAAACACACCCAACGCGGCTCCCCAGTGTGGGTATGACGTACTGGAAGGGTAATAAAATGATTGACGTGTCATCCTTGTTGTTGTTGTTCTCTCATCTGTCTACATCATGGCGTCAAGGCGTTATTCTACGGCGTTAAGGTGTTCAAATAGGGTGTTAACATAGGGCGTTAAGGTGTTGAGATGGGCGTTAAGGCTGTCGAATCGTATATATACGGGTAGAAACTTAATGTCGGTTTATCAGTCGAATATGAATAACACTAACCAACTGACGAAGTTGTCAGTTGGAAGCTTAGATACGTACTACGCTCACGGTTGGTCTAGAATCTATCTACGTGTTCACGGTGAACGTCATTACGTTATAATTAATGTGTACGTCATTACGTTACAATAAATAATTACCCCATAACGTCAATAAAGGCGTTGAGATTGGCGTTAAGGGGTAACGACGGGCGTTGACGGGCGTCACTGCATTTCGATGAATTAGTGACAATTCCATGAAATGAGGGCTTTTGGGCTAATTCACCAAGGCTCGAAGCGTTGAGCTAGGCGTGGGAGGGCGTTACTATCCATAAAAGCAAGCGTATTCCAAAAACGTGCAATCTCCCCGACCCAGTACGCCCACTACTGGTTCATCTCGACCCCAAAACGTCCATTCCCATGCCTCATTCCAACTATTGTTTCAGGACATGCTGCCTGAACAATATCCTGGTCTGCTCGGCCAAGATTAGAACATACGGATTAGAGCGGACATGACCGAACATTGAGCTTTCTCAAAGGACGGCTTTTGACTGGATAAGAGCAACCGAGAATACATCTAACGGGCAAGAACGAATATGACAGATGCAGTGCCAAATGGCGGCTTCTGATTGGACAAGATCCTTCATGTACTCGTATTGTAAACATACCCAACGCGGCTCCTCCAGCGTGGGTATGATGTACGGGAGGGGATAATAAACTATATGAACACTTGTTGCTGTTGTTCTCTCTCCGGTGTATATATGACCCTCTAGACATGGTTGATAGGGGTTTCCCCTATTTTAGGTGTAAAATCGGTGTTCCGCTTTTTATATTTTCGGGACAAATCCGAATTTCACATACACCCATTCTCTCACCCTGTCTCTGTCGGTAGACCCCGATAAGTCGGAGACCGATATTAGCCCCTAGTTCTATGCAATATTTAGGCAAGCAATATACCGCTCCCGGATGTAGGACCCGGATAAATGGAAAAAAACATGAGCAATGGCACAAGTCTAAACATGATCACACCCGATTCACGCACACCAGAAGTGACGTCGTCACCTGTGTATAAGTCCCAATGATGATGAATGTTCAAGAACAAGTCTAAACATGTCTACGCCCGATGTCACGCCCGATTCAAGCATACCGGAAGTGACGTCATACTTGCGCATACCACCTGAGCACACACACGCTGATTGACATTTGGTGTCAAAGGTCAATAATACCGAATATCAGTTTACTTTTCTTGTAACACTATGAGTCAGAGTTTGGTCTGAATCGCTCTCCATTACCAATGTTGACTCTTACACCCGTCAGTTGGATTATATCGGCTTTTCCGTGACTTATTATCTACCTATTTAAAATCGGTAGCTCAGTTACTTACGTTGGTATTTGAAACACCATTAAAATATTAACCCCCCAGATAAACTTGAGATATTACAAGTCACCCATAGCCGTATGTCGGGCCGAATGAGCCGAAATCCCGATAAGCTTCTCGGTCATCCGCGCCTTTACGTTGGAAGTTTCTGGTCGCTCATAATCCTGTCTGGCGAAATTTTGCTAATCTTGACATGGATATCACGGCGATTTCTTTCGTTCTACAGCCAGGAAGATCAAATTACATCTTATCGACGTGTCCAACCGATAGCAGAATTTCCAACCTCTGGTTGGATTGACATGGCTGAAAACGGATTTCCTAGCCGACAGAAGCCGCATTCAACCGTTCTATTGTATTTTACTGATACAGGTAACTGGAGGACTCAGGATTCGCTTCCACGATGCACTGCGCATGTATAACAGTATACAAGCTAATCTGACACCCCTGTTTAAATATTCACTTGTCTTCTGCTGTATCTTGTTGACTTTGCTTTCTCTTATTAACAGAAGATAACTGTGTATTTTATATGAGGAATATGCCGTTAATACAGTCGCACAAATCGAACTTTGTTTTGGAACAACAAAGTAATCTTCTGCGATAATCCATATATTTAATTAAAGTGGCTAGATTACTGCACTAATGCAGAGATTTGGTGAAGAAAATTTGAGTAATATTTTTTACAAAATATTACTAGCTAATAATATATCTTCATTAGATCGAAAAAGGCTTCCTAATAGGATGTAATATGTATATCGGTAAGTATGATGAGTTATTCACTTACATTTGATCAAATAAAGAGGGCAATAATCGCAACACGAGATTGTTATTCTTCGATGAATAAATTGAGAGAATATGAGTATGACGAGATTGGAGGACCGAAAGTATCACATTACAAGCGTCTAGTCCGTCATTCATAATCCAGCCGTCGTCCATTAGAGAATATCCGCGTCCATAATCCAAAGACCTATTCCATTTTCCACATAACAGTATTAGCACCAAATTCAAAAAGACAATCATAGTATACATAAACATAGGCTTGTTTCCTGCAAGAGAGAAGCGGTCAACAGTTTTCAATGATGCTGGCAAGACATCATGATGTTCCAAAAATATCAAATCCGTATCGCTGATCAGTATTCTTAATCCATAATATTCGTTATAGAGTCGTCATCTAAAGAATGATGTATCTCAGTCACGCTTTGATTGTGACTGTTCATATGAGTACCATGAGGATCTTGAAGTACATGGGTTCATACGGCCCCTAGCCCCGGGTTAAGCGGAATTAGACACAAGTTACGAAACGTAGCGCCATAGATCTTGCACGCTACGTTCGTATTTTGCTATCAGCATGCGATATGTATCGCCAAATTTGAGAAACTTTGAGTGGAGGCGCTTGGTGGAATAGCCTTGTTTTATAAGTTTCTGCAACAATGTTTTGTGACGTTGATTAAAATCATCACATATAAGGTTGCCTTACTCAAGAGTGAAATGGTTAAGAGACGTACCCTCGCTTATATTATATCACCGGCATTTGTATAGGCGAAAACTCCGAATATTCCCACTAGAGGACAGGAAAAAAGCGCATGCTTCCACAACTCAACTAAAAGCACAAGTTTAACTGCTCTGCAAACTGACCGAGCAAACTGACATCTCAACATTGAATTACATATACTTCAGATAACAATTCATATTTAAGTATGGATATCACTGAGATATTGTGATGACATGTGGGAATGGTTATAGTATATGCTAACCGAGCAATTAGGTGTCTCCCTGGCTAAAATTTTTGCCTGAAATAATTAAGCGTGATTTGATACGAAGACAGTTTTGATATTGTTTAGCTATCAGCTCTGTGGATTTAGAAACAACTCCGCCTGTTTGCAAATATCTTTACGCAACAACTGGCGGTCACATCGAAATTGTAAGATAAACAAATTTGGTTGAATTCAACGACTAGGAGTTGTGTTTGTGAGTGTGTGAATTATTGGGGTGAGGCCGACACAGTAAAATTCCAAAACTGTGGGTTAAGATGTATAGATTTTTTTTCCTCAAAACATGAATATGAAATATCAAGATTAATAACGTAAATAAAATGGGTCCCTGAATTACACAAACCCGGCAATCCCCTGTTGGTCAGCACATTTAGTACACCTCCATTTTGCAAAATAAAACACATCTGCTGGACAAGAGCGGTGATGCAAGAGAAACGATTCCTTGACGGCATATTGTTTACATAACAGAAAAGGAAGAATTGATACATTTTATAGTCTCTTTTGTTGTGTTATTATTGACGATTTATTAAGTGATCAATCTGTATTGTTTGGTCATGTTATTATAATAATAATGACACCCAATTGGCCTAGCGTTTAAATTAAAAATCTATTGTTTAGCTCCGTGTATAAACAATTAGAACAATTTACAGCTGAATGCTTCTATTAAACCCATACACATCACGGACTATTCCCCACGCCTCCTCTGTCCTTCGAGTTTTTTTATATCCCTCAATGAGGATTACACCAGTGGCATGGTAATCCAGTGATAATCCAATGAAACGCTGATAATGGTCCCTGCTGAAGCGGAAAATAGTCAGCATAACTTTATAAGGTAAAACAAATCAGCACAAATATATGATATAGATATTCTGACAAATAGGACAAATCATATCAATTTAGAGAGTGACACGAATTGAAGATAGTATGACATAATATGGAATACAAGCGTCTAGTCCCTCATTCAATAATCAACCTTCGTCAAATAAAGAATTTCCGTGATCCAAACACCTAATTCATATAATAACATTATCACCAAATTAAAAGGATAAATCATAGTATACATAGAACTAGCCTAATTTCCAGTCAGACAGAAGCGGTCAATAGTTTTCAAGGAACTATCTCCAGCCAATCTATATGTTCTCTAATCTGTATATGTTGCTGTACTTGCATTCCCTTTCTGTATATGACTGTTTAATTTGATCCTTTTGATTGGTGAATAAACAAAAAAAAACAAAAAAAACGAGGATGGGTCACAAGGCGCTGTACTGATGAATGTCCATAGTATCGCTGCATGTATGACAATGCATAATATATGTATGGCTATAACACTGAAGGTGGAAGTTGAACTCTGTGGTCAATTGTTCTCCGGACATTCCCGGAGATCTTACAGTAAGATTACCGAACATTCACGACGATTCCCTGTCAATGAGACTGGGGATTAGTATTGACGGGGATTTATCCACATATTTAGGCATCCGTGACGTTATATAAACACGTCACCATAAGTGACGTCATCTTCGGAAGTCACCTTTGACACGGATGTGACGTCACCGGATGTGAAGTCATCCATGATTGCATCCACCTCTTCATTTACAGCTTCATTTCCTCCCGCCCCTCAGAAATACGACATAATAAGGGTTGTATATACTACTATGTACAATAAAAGATGCTTAATTCCGTATAATAAAATTTAAGGTATATATTTTTACTTCATTGGCGTGATTTTTCTGTTTTTGTGTATCATATTTGTCGTAGCGATAAATGTCATCCGGAGAACACTGGTCAGTCCAGCGGATCAGGCGAATGGAATACCTTGATGTATACTTGTATTTCCTCAACTTAAACGGGAATATAAAGTATTCTTAATATTTAGATCGAATCGCGCGCTTATCGTGCGGTTCAAAAAGTACTAGAACAACCTAAGGATTATTGTAGTATGTATTGGACGATGTAAAAAGTACAGGGCAGTGTACCATAATGTAACGGATTTACAGGTAAAACATGAATAATTTACAAAATCTTGCATCGGACGTCAACAGGCGACATCGGAGAGAATACCGAGCGGTGTACAAAGTACCAGGGCGTACAAGACAACAAATTGATACAGAGAAAACTTGAACATTTAATCAGAAAACGATACAAAAAACAAAACAGACGAAATGTTGTAACGAACATGTAAAATAAATGCCCTACTGCGAAAGCGTACCAGACGGTACCAGAAAACGGCGTATATAACTCTATCACGGTAAGAACGAAAAGATCACAGCCAGTTCTATAATTTTCTAACAGTATACCGGGGGAGACCGACCAGGAAAGATAGGCGAGATCATTCCAAATCAGACAGACGAGAGTGCGATTAAAACCATACACCGGGTACCTTAGGAAACGGCAAATTATAGTCGTTATTTATATTTGACATACACAATATTGTATGGGACATTACAGGAGAGTGCACCAGACGATCTGTCTTTACCGCCTTTGTGGTCTGGTAATGGTTACTAAGTGAAATAATTTCTTGCGGATAGCAACTTCCTAAATAATTCTACAAATAAACCGAATCATATAGCAGACTGCACAGTCTTACTCTCGTTGTACAAGCATATCAGTTTAGCGGATTAGCTGTAGCCC
Organism: Hanleya hanleyi; assembly: GCA_036873755.1. Classification (NCBI taxonomy): domain Eukaryota; kingdom Metazoa; phylum Mollusca; class Polyplacophora; order Lepidopleurida; family Hanleyidae; genus Hanleya; species Hanleya hanleyi. The sequence continues at coordinate 15,182 of JAVTVY010043825.1, forward strand.
ACGGTTCATTCAAGTATACTAAATGCAAATATTCGGGCCGGTATTTTGCTCAAAGTTCAACGTATAGGTCTAGTTTCCAGACGTTCACGTAGATAGAAAGATATAAGCATCCGTAATTATTATGGAAATATTTCGAGGTATATTACGTTATTTGGCGATGGTCACCTATATTCCGCTTTTTATCATATATTGGCTTTGGTAAGGGGGGGGACTGATATTTGAACGTTTATCAGACTTAGATACATGAACATAAAACAAGCATCTTCAAGAGCGGATCTAGCGAAAATTCATATGGGGGTTCGACTATGACAGCCCAACCAGCGAGTGTCCAGGGGCCACATAGGCCAAGGAAAGCTCCGGATCCTAGATCGCCGCAGTCAAAAAGTCACACATCATGCCTGATTCTATTTGAATTTCTAGCTGTATTGCGTATTGGAACATTAGAAAACAGTACGATACGAATACGATTTATTAACACAAAGTTAAAATAAGCGAATTCTCAAAGAGCAACAGACGAAGGACCAGGGCCCGTATAGGCCCCAGAAACTCCCGGTCCTAGTTTGGCGGAGATGCGTTTTGCTCGTTTCTCGGAAATAATAATGTAATGTATTTTATATGATGGCCGGGAAGGAACATCGCTGTATTGTGTTAATGATTACGGATCGACACACGAAGTCAGGATGCGAAGTCAGGATGCGAAGTACGATGGTAGGATGCGAAGCGCGAAGTCAGGATGCGAAGTGACGAAGAGATGAAAGACTGGTGCGTTCTGCTGTGATTCGTTTTATTTGCAGAATTATTTAGGAAGTTGTTATCCGCAAGAAATTATTTCACTTAGTAACCATTACCAGATCACAAAGGCAGTAAAGGACAGAAATAAATTAACATTGAATGCGACAAGCGAATTCTTGTGGCTACAAATGTGCGTCAGTTTTGATCGCAGTTCAAGAAAAACACTCGCGTGATTATTATTATGATAGATCAGGCTGAGATATTTAAATCGTTCTGTTTGCTTATATCGTCCGGTACTTCATTCACCATCCGGTACTGTAAATTTGAAGCTAACTCAACAGGTTTTCTACCAGTTTGTTTTCTTTTTCGCTGCACTGCCTGGTACTTTTTATATCGTCTGGTGCATTCTCCTGTGATGTCCAATACAATATTGTGTATGTCCCATATAAATAACGACTAAAATTGCCGTTTCCTAACGTAGCCGGTGTACGATATTTAATCGCACTCTCGTCTGTCTGATTTGGAATCATCCCGCCTATCTTTCCTGGTCGGTCTCCCCCGGTATGCTGTTAGAAAATTATGATCTTTTCGTTCTTACCGTGATAGAGTTATTATATGCGGTTTTCTGTTACCGTCTGATACGCTTTCGCAGTAGGTCATTTATTTTACATGTTCGATACAACATTTCGTCTGTTTTGTTTTTTGTATCGTTTTCTGATTAAATGCTCAAGTTTTCTCCGTACCAATTTGTTTTCTTGTACGCTCTGGTACTTTGTACACCGCTCGGTATTCCCTCCGATGTCGCCTGTTGACGTCCGATGCAAGATTTTGTAAATTATTCATGTTTTACCTGTAAATCCGTTACATTATGGTACACCGACCCTGTACTTTTTACATCGTCCAGTACACCCTACAATAATTCTTAGGTTGTTCTAATACTTTTTTGAACCACCCGATTACTGCGCGATTCCATCTAAATATTATTGTATAGTTCCCGTTTAAGTGGAGGTTTACAAAAATATATCAAGGTATTCCATTCGACTGATCCGCTTGACTGACCAGTGTTCTCCGGATGACATTTATCGTTACGACAAATTTGATACACAAAGACAGAAAAATCACGCCAGTGAAGTAACAATATATACCTTAAATGTTATTATGTGAAATTAAGCATCTTGTATTATACATAGTAGTATATACAACCCTTATTCTGTCGTATTTCTGAGGAATTGGAGAAAATGAAGCTGTAAATGAAGAGGTGGATGACATCACGGATGACTTTACATCCGATGACGTCACATCCGTGCCAAAGGTGACTTCCGGGGATGACGTCACTTATGGTCACGTGTTTATATGACGTCACAGATGACTAAATATGTGGATAAATCCCCGTCCATGTGACTTCACAATCAATACTAATCCCCAGTCTGACTGACGGGGAATCGTCGGGAATGTTCGGTAATCTTAAGGTAATACCCGGTCATCTCCGGGAATGTCCGGAGAACAATTGACCACATATTCCACCGTCAGTGTTATAGCCATACATACATTATGCATTGTCATACATCAAGCGATCTCAACGTCGCTTAACGAGAACCTAGATTACTCCGTACTTAATATGAACGGTTGAAAATACCCCGGTTTGCATCAGGCGTTGGATGTCGGATATATATACTTGGGACCTGATTGACCCAATAGGAACCAACTCATGGGTATTTTTCGTGACAGTATGGAGTGTAGCATCTTATTTTTCTGTTTTACGCTCAGGAATACGACGTGAGGGGTCTCGATGCCATGGTATGAATTTTACTGAAAAGGTCTGTGTGCGCATGGGTGGAGGTCGACCATCCCTAGTCCGAATCGGTCGTGTTGAGTATCATATTGAAGCACTCGTGGGGCAGCGGCGGACTTGTGTGGGATATCCTGGATACGCCGCCGATTTGCGCATGCGTGGACAGAGAATAATAGCGAAAGGGCATTTGAACGGGCATCCGTGGTCCGATTGGGTCGTGTGAAGTGTCAGTTTGAAGCGCTCGTGGGGCCGCTACGAAAATATCTTCGCTATTCCCTAGGTTAATCTATTGATAGACGGCGACGAGAACGTGACGCGAACGTCCGTTGCAAGTCGCGTTTGGTATTTTCGTTCAAATACGACTCACGGCGGACGTTCGCGTCGAACGTCGCCTTATGTATTATTTTCAGAGCAGAACATGCATTTTCCACTTTCCTATTAGCCCAAATCCCTATAATGTGCCGTATTCGATTGGTCACAAATGGCTCTATTCAAGAACAAACTTTGTCAGATGTTAAGATATTTTAAATGCAGGAGAATATCGAAAACTAGGCGAGTCATAATATACGATGACTGTATACTTAACCTGTCAATGACACAATTGAATGACAGAAGTCCGCCAGTAAGAGTCCAACTACTGGATCGGTTACAACTAAGACTTTTAAAAGCTTAGATGTGCGGAATACTGGCCATTTTTGGAACATCATGAGGTATTGCTGGCATCATTGAAAACTGTTGACCGCTTCTGTGTAAAGTTCTATTTGGTGATAATGTTATTATATGAATTAGGTGTTTGGATCATGGACGCGGAAATACTTTATTGGAAGACGGCTGGATATTGAATGACTGGCCAGACGCTTGTATTGTATTCCATATTATGTCATACTATCTTCAATTCGTGTCTCTTTCTAAATTGGTGTGATTTATCATATTTGTCATAATATCTATACCATATATCTGTGCTGCTTTTTTTAAACCTTATAAAGTTATGCTGACTATTTTCCACTTTAACAGGAACCATTATCTGCGTTTCATTGGATTATCACTGGATTACCATGCCACTGGTGCATTCAACGCATACAATATAATCACATATTATATAACTAGGAAAGGCAAATAACATCGAGTCAAGTTGAAAATCCTCATTGAGGGATATGAAAAGAACCCGAAGGACAGGGGCGGCGGGGGGAATAGTCCGTGATGTGTATGGGTGTAATAGAAGCATTTAGCTTTAAATAGTTCTAATTGATTATATACGGAATTAAAGAATAGATTTTTACATGAATTCCACGAAAAAGCGGATATCGCTCAAACAGCCCTTTTCCGCATAAAATTCACTCCACATTCTTTCGTAGTCCATATTTTAGCATGCTGTTTTTTTTCTATTCGCTTTCTATGATCTCCGGGGACACGTCAATAACAAAGACGTGTGTTTTAATCGCGAAATATTGTTCTCTCAATTTTTGAACCTGAAGAACTCGGGAAGTACGAAATTGCCAAAAAGAAAAGTAGCATTTTACTGAAAACTATACACAACTTCCAGTCGTTGAATTCAACCAAATTTGTTTATCTTACAATTTCGATGTGACCACCAGTTGTTGCGTAAAGATGTTGGCAAACAGGCGGAGTTGTTTCTATAATCCACAGAGCTGATAGCTAAACAATATCAAAACTATATTCGTATCAAATCACGCTTAATTATTTCAGGCAAAAAGTTTAGCGAGGGGGGCACCTTATTGCTAGGTTTGCATATACTATAACCATTCCCACATGTCCTCACAATATCTCAGTGATATCTATACTTAAGTATGAATTGTTATCTTAAGTATATGTAATTCAATGTTGAGATGTCAGCTTGCTCGGTCAGTTTGCAGAGCAGATAAAATTGTGCTTTTAGTTGAAGTTGGGTTATGGAAGCATGCGCCTTTTTCTGTCCTCAAGTGGGAATATTCGGAGTTCTCGCCTATACAAATGCCGGTGGTATAATATAAGCTAGGTAACGTCTCTTAACCATTTCATTCTTGAATAAGACAACCTTATATTACATGTGATACTTTCGGCCCTCCAATCTCGTCATACTCATATTCTCTCAATTTATTCATCCAAAAATAACAATCTTGTATTGCGATTATTACCCTCTGTATTTGATCAAATGTGAGTGAATAACTCATAATACTTCCCGATCGGGAATTATATTGCGGAGAAGATGCGGCAGGGAAGAAGGGTCCGCATATAATCTACATATTACATTCTATTAGGAAGCCTTTTTCGATCTAATGAAGATATATTATTAGCTAGCAACATTTTGTAAAAATATTACTCATATTTTCTTTACCAAATCTCTGCATTAGTGTAGTAATCTAGCCACTTTAATAAAATATATGAAATATCCCAGAAGATAATTTTGTTGTTCCAAGACAAAGTTCGATTTGTGCGACTGTATTAACGGCATTTTCCTCATATAAAATACACAGTTATCTTCTGTTAATAAGAGAAAGCAAACTCAACAAAATACAGCAGAAGACAACTGAATATTTAAACAGGGGTGTCAGTTTAGCTTGTATACTGTTATACATGTGCAGTGCATCGTGGAAGCGGGACCTGAGTTCTCCAGTTATCTGTATCAGTAAAATACAATAGAACGGCTAGGAAATCCGTTTTCAGCCATGCCAATCCAACCAGAGGGAGAACATTCCGTTATCGGTTGGACACGTCGATAAGATGTAATTTGATCTTCCTGGCTGTAGAACTAAAGAAATCGCCGTGATGTCCATGTCAGGATTAGCATAATTCTGCCAGACAGGATTATGAGCGACCAATAACTTCCAACGTCGAGGCGCGGATGATTGAGAAGCTTATCGGGATTTCGGCTCATTCGGACCGACGTACGGCTATGGGTGACTTATAATATATCCAGTTTATCTGGGGGGTTAATATTTTAATGGTGTTTCAAATACCAACGTAAGTAACTGAGCTACCGATTTTAAATAGGTAGATAATAGGTCACGGGAAAGCCGATATAATCCAACTGACGGGTGTAAGAGCCAACATTGGTAATGGAGAGCGATTCACACCAAACTCTGACTCATAGTGTTAATAGAAACTACAAAACGAATACTTCTCAGGCCCATTTGGGAAGAATTCTCAACATTTTCGAAACTTTATTCTGTCCAGGAGCTATTCATTTTTTTCTGTTGGTGGTGCCTTTCAGGGAACCCAAACAATATATTGTATTATTATAAACGTCACATGTATCAAATTCGGTATTTCATAATATTTGTACTAGCATTTGGAAGAATCGGCAAGTGTTATCCTGACACGACAAGAGATTGAATATCGGAAATGGTCAATTACAATTGTTTATGTAGCCATTACCATTTCTATCAGGTATAGGGAATCAGGGAACTTTATCCAATAAAGACTCATCAATGAGGAGAATTATGCCGTTAAAAGTGTATGCTTACACAATTTAATGGCTGTTAAAAGCTTTCTTTCGAGTTTTTCAGGATTTTAAAGGCAAACTTGTATAAATCAAAGCCAGCTAAAATGTGGATTTAATGGTGTTACATTTCATCTCTTTGAATTATTATAACAGCAATTATTCGGGAAAATAGTGCATTTTGGTGCTTTGATGTAGTTTAATGGTAATATAATATTTAAAGTGCTAATGCAGCGAAATTGTCAATTTCATTTTTATCATGAAATTTTACGGTTTGAGATTTCTGCTTTAAGTTAATACAATTTTCAAAGAGAGTTTTAACGAGTAAGATATTATATTTTGTTACGAAACGCAAGGGGGTTAGCAGATAAAGTGCGACATTTACGGTCGCCATGTTTTCGTATATGTGACGTCATAAGTATGACATGCCGATCGACGAGCAAGCCAGCGATATGCGTAGCATATGGCGAAGGCCAATATCCATAGTCTTAATTCACATTGTTGTTGAGTTAATACTGTTGATATCCATCACGGTCTTCGTATGGTAACGTGCCAGGAATGAAAGAAAGAATCTAGTCGGTCACGTGTCCGTGCACGATCAGTTAAAATGATTTATTTACCTGAATTCGTGGGCAGTACCGTAGTTGGACGAATGCATGCAGTTGCTATCTGATTCACATAGGAGGGAACGGGGTTTTCGTGGATTTATCAGTTAATAAATCACATCAGCTGTCGAAACTCACAATATATTCCAAACTCTGTCTATGCAATTATTTGTCATCAAAAATATTCCCCTGGCATTAGAAATTATTTTAAAAATCTCCAAAGTTTGTATCGTCTGAGTACACGGTCATGCCGGCAACAGAGTAAGTGAAAAGATTAGTGAGCTCAGCTTTCTCCAGGCCATGCACCAACAGAATTTCAGAATACTACGTAAAATAGTAAATTGAAGTTTACATACCGAGAAAACTAACATTTCAAACATTTCAGCTAAAGAAGATTTAAACAACAACAAAACAACAAACAGGACAAAGGCAACATTGAAAAACGAGTCTCTCGGGAGTATCTGAAATAAAAAATAAACATGAAATTAGTTCAACATTATTCTGAAAAAATTGCATAATGCTAAAAAATTGTCTGTGATAATAAACGAGAAGGGTGCAAGATAATTTTACCGACAGCACAGAAAAATATATAAGACAAATATAAATTCTGATAAAAAAATATTATTCAACAATTTTGAATGGCTTTTTCTTTTCTCATACCGCACAAACTTATGAACAGTTTACATTTGCCTTCATAACCGATCATATTGTGGAATGCAAATAGAATATATATCTAGAGTGAATGGAAGAAATTCTTAATAAAGCCTTCACTTTTTGCACAAGAAAACCGGAATGTGAAATTGAAGACCGAAGACTGTTGTTTTTGCACGCGGACCTCGGCGGGAGCACTTCAGACGGGCCGCTTCAGACGTCGTGATAGATTTGGGCATTCCAATTTAGAGCATATAATATTATGTTTTTAGATCTAATTTAAAGTTGATTGTAATGGGAAGAAGAAAACATATCTCTCTGGGAATCTGGGGATAATGAAGATCGATCTTCGTTATTTTCTTGAAGTTGGGAATCCTTCCGTGCAATGATAAGTGATACACCGTATAGCCATATATGCATTCATGCAGGCAAATAAAATGCGGACACTGGCAGATAAATTTTATAAATATCGTACAAAACAAATTTATATAGACTACAGATTCTTGGTAATTAATTTGACCAGATAAAAATTATAATGGAACTGCTCAGTGGAATTTGAAGTCATTTCTATGGCAATGAATTCAATTTAGCCTGGTTGCACACGGTAGGCTTTGCTCGGTCGCGGATGCTGGGCTTTTTGTATCTTCATTAGGTCCATACAAATTGTCTGTATTCATTCACAGGTATGTCGTATAATAAACCCTTGTCATACATAATTTCCTGATGAACATTAAATTCAAAATTTTTATTAAACAAGCCAGTATATTGGCCTCGAGGACGGGCTTGCCTCCCTCCAAACACTGTCCGCCATGCAGAGCCCAGACTCAAGCTGGCCATCTGTCATACTTATGACGTCATCATATTTGTAAACAAAGCCATGTAAACGGTCGCACTTTTAAGAGCACAATTGCACGCCCTTTTCCTTTTGAAATAAGAACTTCTCCTTGTTCGATTTTCCTCATGGATATAGCAAATTAATCACGAAAGAATAGAGAATCAAATTATTTAATAAAAATTTCGCTGCATTAGCACTTTAAAAGTTTACAATAACCCAAATAACAGCAATAATGACATCATTCCACATACAGCATCTAAAAAAATTGAATAAGGACTAATATAACAATTTGAATTGTGTGTAAATGAATGTACTTCTTTGGAACATATCTGAAAAGAATTCATGCTATGATAGACCTACCTGTGTATCCCAAAATGGGAGGGGGAAGGCAGCAATCATAATTTCACACAGCGATATCTGGAAAAGAAGTGGATAACCTCCAATGTATTGAACTATATTGTCCGTCATCGCACACACTTGATTGCAAAGTGGGAGATAGACTATGGATGAAAATTAGGTTACTTCTTTAAGTGGCATTTAGAAGCTGGATGTAGAATGAAGACTAAGAATTACTTATGGATAACAACTTCTTGGTTTATAAAAACACAACACTTTCAACATGTTTCCACATGTCGTTATCAAGTGAATGGTTAGACTTACCTTACTCTCACCGAGGGGGAGGTATGCCACCAATGACCCTGGTAATTCCACCAAAAAAACCATCTGAAAAAGACGTGAATCAGCTGTCATGTACTAATTGGAACTATTTTTTATTGCATCTATTTATTGCAAAATACAAGAGAGGAACAAGGAATTTAAAGTAGTGTACACCTACATTAATAACAAGTAGAGGAGGTATAGCTGGACGAATTATGCAAATTCACATAGCAACATCTAGAAAAGAAAATGAATAAGCTTCAGTGCAATAATTGTAAATGCATCTATTTAATGGGAATAGAGATATTGCAGAAAAAATAATTCATGTCATTAGGAGGAGGAGGAATGTCAGCAGAAATATAACTCAACCCAGTATACACGTACCTTACTAGCAACGAGGGGGAGGAATAACAGCAGTAATGACTATTCCACACACCAGCATCTGAAAAAGAGGGATAAGCTCCAATGTAATAATTGATATGTCTGTAATTGCATCCACGGGATTCATGTATTCAATTTTCATTATACCTAATTGCAAATTGGAAGATAGAGCCAAAAAAGGAATTAAAACGTGTGTACACCCACCTTATTATCAAGACGGGAAGGTATGACATGACAGAAAGAATGACAGTTATTATCACACAGCAACATCTGCAAATGAAGTGAAGAAGGTCCAATGTAATAACCTGAACTCTGGCATTGCATCCAGTTGATTAGTAATTGGTAATATTCACCTGTCACCTGTTGCTTATATGGTATTATCTCCCCAGTTTAAAATTAAATTACCTCAATTCTCTTTAGGATTGCACTTACCTGTAGTATAGGCGGGGGCTAATATATACATTTATACACAAACCAGGGTAGAAAAAACTGCAGGAAAGAAAATGCAAAGTTTTAATGCAACAAATATGCTACTGGACAGTATGCTTACATGATTGATGCATTGAAGACAACACTATCAAATGAAATGTAAAATTATGATATCAAAAGGATAGTTTGTAATCGTGAGTCATGTGTTATCCTTCTCCAAAGTGCATACAGATGTACAATGACCATGTCGCTGGAGAGATTCGACACCAAAGTAAAGACATTTGGTGAGCAGGCTATGTGGGATTAGAACATAATAGAATGAGTTAATGCAATATGATAAATGGCTATAATTTCAAGATTACATACCTCATATATACAGGTGGACACAGATATACAAAAGGATGAAGAAGTTGGGTGGTGCGTCTGGTTCACACTTTCATTACAGCAAATCACCTGACAAAAGAAATATATTAATATATTAATCTTCACATAATACACCTGAATACTTTGTATTTTCAGGAGGAATAATCCAAGTTTCTGTTACAGAGTTTGCTCCCATGCTATTGTTCCACGGTCCCATACCATTGCTCTCATTGTTATTATCTCCCCTGTTCAAAATTAAATTATGGTATATTTATTCATAACGGGACTTATTCACAGTATTTAGCCCTGGCGATGAGTCTTTTAGGTATGGGAACCTACTTTAATGCTGAATAATTGCATTTATTGACATTTCATTACTTTTATATCGCAACTATATTAGTATATGTTAGTACTTCCGCCACCAATGGTAACATACGGAGGGTGGCGTGTGCTTTGTGCATACATGTCGCTTCCACTAATGTAATTTTCATTTTTGAAAACATTGGTGTGATGTATTACTATTAGTCGTATAATGTGCAAGGTTGTTGCCTGTGAGGCCATGAAACGTTTGGTGCTGTGTAGGTTAAAATGAACTGTGTGCGTGACTTTTGCTCAAATGTTCCAAAATAACATCAGGGTATGTGCTTCCATCTCTCTCAGTGCAGAGAACTTTCACTTTGACGTGATGTGCAGCAGTAAAAAATGTATAGCCACATCTTCTATACCTTAACTTTGATTGTCTTCTACAATTTCAATTTCTTCCCGGATCCAATCTTTTTCCAGGCAGAGTTTGTACACCACATCATCGTCATCATATTTCACATCAAACTGGTCATAGGCAACCAATGAACACTGGTCTTCTGGGAAGGTCGGGACTTCACCGGGCAGACATTTCCTGAGGACATCTCCATTGAACCACTTCTTTCGTTTATTCACTGTCCATTGGTGCCTAATACGTTTGCCTACCAACTCTGGCATAGGTCCCTTCCTTTTTCCCCCTCACAGGACCCTTAGAACCTGATGGAACCGATGATGCGTAGTTGAACAGCAGAATTTTTTTGGTTTGGGTTTTGCTTGTCTGCCGGTCTTTTTTTGCTGGAATGGATGACATTGACGCTGAGGGCTCAGGAGCATTCAAATTTAGGTTATGCTGGCTGATAACAAACTTCAAATTCTCCTCCAATTTGCTATTGATACATTGATTGCATTTGACTTTGGAACAGATGCTGTTTCCTCGCGCAGGTTTTCATTGTCTTCTCCAAGTCTCCCACCTGATAACTGGCGTCTGACCTGACGTGTGTATGTTACTATTGCTGCCGTGGATATGAGGGATAGGCACTCCAGCGTGATGTCAATATTCTTCGATGAATTTATCGAACTGCAGCTGGCAAACATTCCTCCGTCCAAAGGCTTCATCTGCTCACACACCTTAAATGTCCGTGATAGGATCTGCCCAGGATCTTTGCTTATTGCTTCCATTGCTGACTGTACTTGAACAAGAATTTGGTTCATATCAAGCATATGTGTGGCGATATCGGTCTGAAGAATAATGCGGTGGAAGGGTCCAGTGATGAATTTGTGTAATAATGCAACCGATGCAACCGAGGCCATCAGTATATCGTCTTCAGCATCAGCAGTCACAGCCTGTACCAACTGGTTGTCGTGGGTATCGATCGTAAAGAACTGACGGATGTCAGTCAAATGATGTACATACGCAATGGCATTTTCCCCCAAAATATTGAAACGGCTGTGTTGGTATTTTTTGAAACAGCAGGACATACCTTTGTTGCGAATAAAAGAACTGAAATCCTGAGGAGTCCCAGCAGCCGGATGTCCTAATGAAGAAAAGAGGGCACAGGCGGCCTTAATAGCCTCTGCTGTGCAGAACATCTATCTTTTCTTCATTTCCGAGAGCTTGTATCGGCCAAGTTTTATCGTGTCATCTTGTGTGACTATTTCAGCGCAGTCTCGCATGCCTCGGCAATGCCCAAGAGAACGTGTAATAGACAAAAGAACTGATTTATGGAAAAAAGGGGCTCCTGTTTGTCGGCTGTCATGTTGTCCCACTCACTGTTTGTTTTTTCCAAAGCTTTTGCGTCTTACTTCTTCGAGATAATCTTTGAATTTCTTGTTTACTATGTGTTGATCGGTCGTCATGTTTTTCAGAGACAACACCATTGTATTTAACATGCTCACCTTTTCTTCTGTTGTCCCACCAATTACTTCTACACAATCCTTCAGAAGTTGTTGTAGCTGGTCCATGTGTATTTCTGTGTCCCCATGCACAGTTTCTACCATTCCCATTGTCAGAGAGCATCCCGCCTGTGACACCTGGTATCCCAGATAATGGTGCTGGTGGTCAGTGGTGCCATCACAGTGTAGTGTGCTGTTTGTTCCCTCTAACAAGCTCTGACCAACCTGTAACTTTCCCAGAACATTTGATTCCAGAATGAACTTCTTCACTGTTGTTGGGGATAGTAACTTTGGCATATTCACGCCAAAGAGTCGATTCGACACAATTCTGATAACCTCTATGTTTTTCGTCCCTAGGCCTAAGCTATGCAGCTGCATGATGGTGGATCTCAGCTCATCACTATACCGACCGTCAACCATGATTGGGACATTCAACCGATCCATTGTCAGATCAGCATTCCTCTCCATTAAGTCTTGTATTTCCTCCTGCTTTTTGCCACTCTGGTTTCGGCTTGATAAACATCAAACTGCTGTTGCTCAACTTTTAATTTATAGTGTGTGGCCTTGTTTTTGTAATAGCTAACTTGTTTTTGCAGGGCTCCAACTGCATGACGTCTATCAGAGAGTTTCATTTCCAGCTGCTCCTGTTCTTTTGTCTTTCTTCATTTTCATTTGCAAGCGCTATGACTTTACTCTGGTATTCTAATAGTTTATCATCTCGTCTGGCTTCTCGTTTGCGGAAGTTTCTGCTATTCCACTTTGTATTGCTATCTTGTACTTCATGGAGCTTTTCACAACATTTTTCATATCTGTCCTGCATGACATCTAACTGTCCCCATAGCTGTTCCTTATCACATTCTGCCTGGCCGAGCTGATCTAATAAAGAATTCAAAGTTCCATCCAAATGATCTAGTTCACTGATACTGAGTTCTCGGTCTTCCCTTGCTGATGACAATTTTTTTGTCAAATCTTCACAGCGTTTGGTCAATTTGCTGTTCATTTTGTGTGCCACTTTCAATTCTGTTGTCAGGGCTTTATTCGCAGATTCAGTTGGGCTACACACTGGATGTTCAGATGGAACAAACGGTGTTGAAAGCAGATTTTGAAGTTCTCATTCTTCTTGGACCTCATTAACTTAAGTTTTTTTTGTTTTTAACCACTGACAAAAATTGGCCCATGTATTCTGCTTCCTGTTCATGAGGAGTCTGAGTTCCAGCAGCACGCCGTTACCGTACTTATTATACGTGTTGCTCTGTTCTATCACCCGTGAACAGCTGTGGAATTCTGATGCCATCTTTTTCACATAACGGGCCAATGTACTCCGGGTCTTGGATCTCCAACCAGGGAACTGTGTTGTCTGGATTTGCCAAGTTTTTTTTTCCTTTTTATTTTTGTTTCAATACTGCATGTTGGTGGAATGGATGTGACATTGACTTTTGGTTTCAAGACACAGAGTGTGGTAGGAATAGCATATTTCAGAACTTTACCTGATTTGGAGCAGGCTTCAATTATTTTTTGGAGAAGTCCATATGTGACTGCCATGGAATCAACCCAGAAATCTGGGAACGCATTCACAAAAACCGAATGCAGGTTTCAGAACTTTAACTCATAAGCTGTTCATAATGTGATTTCCATTTATCAAATCATTCTAATTCTAATTGGAAGATTTCTCAACAATCAACGAGATTTCCATAAACATTACGTAACTTTAAATTAATGCGAGAGAAAGTCGATCAGTTTTCACCAGCAGTATGTCAAAATGTTTCCAAAACGTATTCATAGGTTGGAAAGTTTGAAATGTTATACCTGGGAGAACTCCATCATTTACGAGGGTGTCAATCTGTTCATCAGACCACTCTGAGCCAATCCCAGTGTGACTAGCCTGTACAATAGAAATGAAAATATTATTCTGAAATTAGGGGTCAAAATACTTGAAATTAAGTTGACACTCATGTGCATAAACATGAATATTTCAGTAATACAACTTACATCTGCAATATGTTACTCTGAAAAGAATACAGGCGTCGGCTTATGCAAGCATTAATTTGAAAGTTATAGTTATTATATTTTGTGCGATAATGAATTAAAGAGATGACTATTAGGTGATATTAAACTGTAAGTAAACCAAAACAAATCAATGACATCGCCTGCTTCATTACCATTGATGACGCCAACGAGGTTCTGGAGCTTGTCACACCAAGGGGACAAACTCCTGTTCACATCAGGGTGGATAACTCTTCGTCGTTGAAGAGAGATAACTCTGTGTTGGCGACAGGCGATGTCCAACCAATGGAGCCTCGCACGGTGTCAACTTCCGCTATCTGTACTCTACAACAGGCACACAAGACCCATAAAACATGCACTCCACACATAAAATTTTTCCATAGTAATACACTGAATACTTCACGAACAAAAAAACATAATCCGTCAATAATATGTGTAAGACGAATCCGATTTGACGCAGTACGATCACATATACTCGGTTCTCTCCAGATTAAATCTTATTTCTTTCAACTATTCGCTAACTCTGCTTGCCACCAGCCATACAATCGAATCCACGTTGACAGATGACCAAATCGGTTCTACAAGGTAATGAGCAAAGCTTGAGTCCTTTTGAAAACGCAAAAAAATACAAGTTGCTTGACACTTAGATTGACATCGAAATTTCGCCTCTTATTATTACTAGAATGTACATACTGCCGAAGGGAAAATAAGTTTATACTCACGTTCAGTGTACTTCAACGTCAGTGTGTTGTTCGGCGCATTGAAAAAAAAATTTAGACACACAAAAATACATCGTTAGTGACCAGGCACTGTTTTGAATCTGATCGTGAAATTCGAAGAACTGGTTCCTCATGTCCCGAATGCTCGCTCTGGCCAGTCACGTGACGACGAAAAGTGCGGTAGCCATACCATTCCATCCACTTCTCCAGACTAGTATACCCGTGTGTGGAATGAGTAATAAATAGAATTTTCATCAAATCCTTACAATTGCAACCGTTTATCGTCCCCGAATGATTCAAATACTGAATACTTGGAAAACGGCTGCAATTGTAAGGATTTGATGAAAATTCCATTCATTACTCATTTCACACACGGGTATACTAGCCTGGAGAAGTGGATGGAATGGTCTGGCTACCAAAGAGCATGGCGGCAGGTGAGTACACGCGTGTTGCTGAACACATTTCCTATTATCCCGAGTGACCCCGTGAGTTCTCAGTGCAATTTATTACGCAACTATATGCGCTGAGCTGTTTTATTTCATGACAATGCTTTCGTTTGTGTTTCACCCCCATAATATGACTGAAATATCCAACTACAGCCAGGCGGAACCAAGACAATAGAACTATTGTTTCATGCCACAGCCAGTGGTGGTGTTGTAAACTTCAAACACGTTGACCCACACATTTGGTGACGTCATTCTACCTCCCCACTGCATCGCTTGCACGAAGCAGAAAAAACCCCCAAAATATGACGTCATTTGTAGAAGCGCGTATAACTCAAAATCGAGACGGGCAACCCCCGCCAATAAATTTGTCAGGTTGCAGCACTTAAATACTTCTTGCCGAAACATAGCAGTCTAGACTTAATTATGGAATAGACGAAATACAACTGCGTTAACATTGCCACCAATGTAAATCTTTTAGTGGTCTAAGGCCTCAAACGCTTGTGTCCGTTCCTTGAAGGCAAGGGAGACCACTGGCATTATTACACTAGAAAAACTGCAATCCGTGAATGATCCACTGAAAGACTGATTCAACCATTATTCATCCACCAGTGAGTCCTTCAAATTGTGAGATCATTGAAGTAGCCATTATTGAGCCATTTGACCCTCTCCTCTAGAATTTTGTCTCATTACAGTCTCACCCAGGTAATGGCTAAATGATCCAAAATTATTATTATATGATTAACTTATTGAGTCAGTTTTTAGGCAAGTCCACCGGTTGCATTCCCACCAGAAGAGTCATATTTGCACTGCTGTCCGAATGGAACTTTCTTTGACTCAATTAGCCAAAATTGTTAAGATATAACTTTGCAGTTTGTCACGACGAGTCAACAGCTGGCCGATTATTTGTATCAGTTCAACCAGCGATTCAGTGAGGCGAATAAACTGAACAGTCACCAGTCAGTGACTCCATGAAAATGATGCAATGCTGCAGCCATGACAGCCAATATTGTATTAAAATTGTGTTTTCTCATAGCCTAATAATTACAAACAATCATAATGATACCTGGATGCCGGTAAATGTATGGTACCAAGAAATTCTGTGTACATCTCCCTCCATAGCGAGATTTGAACAAAAATGCCACCCACTCCCCTTTCCCTTCCATGAAACACAGCACCAACACACATAGACTGGGGGAATACATTATGATGATAAAGCAAGGCCAGTTTATGTCCTCGCTCAATGGTTCATTGATCCATGTAATAACTGATTAGCATCACTGGGGGAATTTTGACTTTCTATCTAAATAAAATAACCATTCAAAATACCCTTAAAAGCAGTATCTTAGGAAAATATTTTCTGAAGTGTTGAACATTTTTTCAACTGAAATGATAATCACTGATAATTTATATTCTGATTAAATTCTCAAGAGCATTAGACAATGGACATGCATGCACCTTCATGAGGAACGGATGCGTGCATCCTTATAAAGGCGCACAGAACACTTCATTCTATCGTCAAACTTCACTGATCTTTCGATCCAGTGATGAGACAAATCTGGGACAATCACTGACTACTGTGGGCCAGCATGCATTGTTCTGTCATTGTTGGATCATTGATTCATCATTATTGGATCGATGATCCAGTAATAAAGATTTTTGGATCGATGATCCAGAAATAAAGATATAATGTTACTCTTTTGCAAAATTCAGCCACTGGTCTTTTTATTTATTTATTTATTTATTTAACTTATTTTAAGAGGGTAGTCCTTTCAGCCTTCACGGCTGCTCTCCCAAGGAGCCCTCTATCATACAGACAATCATCATGACTAGCCAACAGTTGTAAAATATATACATAAATGTACGTATAACAGCGTATAAACAGCACAAAGTTAAAATACATAAAATACAGTATATCACATTGGTTGTGGATAAATTGATTTCTCATATAGTTGACATATATTTCCAGCAGGATTTTTTAAAACTTCCATACGTTGCAGATTCACGGATTTCAAGAGGTAAAACGTTCCATGCTTTTGCAGCAGAGTATTTAAACGATTTGTCTAAAAATGTAGTATTTGGACGAGGAAGAACAATATTAAAAGTCTGTCGTGTCTGGTACCTGTGTACTTCGTTTACAAAGGTGTACCTGTTTAAAAGATAGCCAGGTACAAGACCATTTAAACATTTATATAACATGCATACTTTGTGAAATTGGGTTCTTTGAGCAAGATCATTCCATTTTAAAACATTTAAAACAAATTGAGAAGGAGTTCTCGGTTTTACTTTTAAAATTATCCTACCGGCTCTACATATCGCCTTTTGGGCTCTACTAATGTTACCGTTCGAGCCGTTATCCCACACAACATCAACATAATCAATAATGGGCTGTATGGTGGTCTCGTATATTTTCTTAGCGGTGTCGTCATTTATGAATTTTCTTATTCTATTTAGTACACCCAGGCGGGAGGAGACTTTTTTGCACATTTAATCAGTGTGACTTTTCCAGTTCAGATGTGAATCAAAATATAATCAAAGATATTTAAAACAATCAGACTGCTCTATGTGTTCATTGATCATGCTGAGTTTAATTTTACCATCCCGAGCTACTCGTTGTGGTTTAACCCAATCACCATGCTCGTTGTTTTTGAGACATTGAGAGTCAGTTTGTTGTTCTGTAACCATGTTGTAATATTAGTAAGGTCGGTTCGTTGTGGATTTATGATCCACTTGTATGGATCAAGGAAGCAAAGTAACCTCAAAGTTAGCCATTATTGAGCTGCTAACAAAAGTTGGTGAGCCATGTATGACAAAAACGTGGACAAACGACATCAGAATGAGCCGCCCCAATATGTGGATCAATACAGTCTCGAAAAAGTTACATGGCTTGGTGATGGCTAGCTTCCATCATTTTTTTGGCTTCATGGTGGATCACAGTTTTTCTAGTGTATGCCATTGTTCTCAACATGTCAGTCAATTACGTGAGGCGTGGTCCTACTAGCCCGGTCTGCTGTACAAGCATGCTGGAACACAATACCATCAGATGGGAAGAATGGTTCTATTTTAGAGTACACTTTCTGAAAACTGTTTCAACCAACCCCGGTGTCCACCAACGTAGATATCGCTGGTCCGGGTTTCCGCCACCGTTAGTTCGTAGTTTTGCACTGGACGGGAATGGGTTTAGCGCGCAAAGTCACTACCCACTTGTTGTGGCGAGATTTATCCAAGTTGTTTGATATTTCACCCGTGGTACGTTCATGTCCATTACATTGTGAACAGCCATGGTTCGTTGTAAGTATAACAATCTTCGAAAAAGCAAAACATTCAAATTTTCATCATTGCGATAACCAACTTCAGAAATCAAAGCTTTTAACGAGGAACTTTCAACTAGGACAACGTGGTTGACTAACCGACTTTCCTCGGCCTGAAGCCTTTTCGGGTGAAGAGGGGAACTAACAAATTTTCCTTATTATTTTTTTTAAATATTGTTTGTATTTCAAGCAAAACTCGACTCGCGAGTAATTCATATAGATTTGGGAGTAAATGAATGAATACGTCTTGTGGTTTCATTTGGTTAATTTTAGTTCCATTCGTTTTCATTCGTTGGACCGTGACCGTGAGAGGACAAGCCATACTATGTTCACAGGAATGTTAGTAACTGGGATTGCAGTATAACCGAGAAAAACCATAACCGGTACACAATGTTTATGTAGTTTGTGTGACTATGCTTACCTCTATTTATCTTCTTTAATCATCAGCATACGGGCGACTCTGGACAAAGTGGTAATAAACAGACTACTTCATAGGATGTATAATTTATACACAGGAATACGATAGAGTACATCTACTGCATTGTGCTCAATCTGAATCCCTCCCGCCCAACCGAGTCACAATGGAACATCCACTGCTGTGTAATCAATCTGAATCCCTCCCGCCCAACCGAGTCACAATGGAACATCCACTGCTGTGTAATCAATCTGAATCCCTCCCGCCCAACCGAGTCACAAGGGAACATCCACTGCTGTGTAATCAATCTGAATCCCTCCCGCCCAACCGAGTCACAATAGAACATCCACTGCTGTGTAATCAATCTGAATCCCTACCGCCCAACCGAGTCACAAGGGAACATCCACTGCTGTGTAATCAATCTGAATCCCTCCCGCCCAACCGAGTCACAAGGGAACATCCACTGCTGTGTAATCAATCTGAATCCCTACCGCCCAACCGAGTCACAATGGAACATCCACTGCTGTGTAATCAATCTGAATCCCTCCCGCCCAACCGAGTCACAATGGAACATCCACTGCTGTGTAATCAATCTGAATCCCTCCCGCCCAACCGAGTCACAAGGGAACATCCACTGCTGTGTAATCAATCTGAATCCCTACCGCCCAACCGAGTCACAATGGAACATCCACTGCTGTGTAATCAATCTGAATCCCTCCCGCCCAAACGAGTCACAATGGAACATCCACTGCTGTGTAATCAATCTGAATCCCTCCCGCCCAACCGAGTCACAATGGAACATCCACTGCTGTGTAATCAATCTGAACACCTGGTCGAGTTCAAAAATGACACACCAGTTGACGAACACCGTCACATGGGCTCCTTGGTGAATGCGATGTCGTTTAAACAGGAAACTGATCCTCGTGACTTGGGTAACTGCTTGGATAAGCCTGGAATCACTCGAGAATTTACAGAATACCCTATTGGTCGAGAAATCAAACAAGAACAGTCTGACTGGGAATATCTCTCCACCACCCCATACATCAAACCGGAAAATGGGCGAATACCAACCATTCCAGTCGACTCCTTATCCAAACAGGAGGAAATATCAGCCGAACCAATCAAGCTAGAACCTAAGATGTCGGATGATGCTCCTTGTAAGCTTGTATACAAGAACGAGGGGATCAAAGTAAGTAAAAAACTCACTGAAAAGTCATGACATACAATGCCGTAATATTTCAAGCCTAGCACAATCATTGTGCTAGCGCAATCATCAGCTAGTAATCCATATCTTGGTAATCAACTGTTGCGATGAAATTATATCCGTTCTGTTTGAGATGGAGTTTGCCCTGTCTGTACGTTCTAAGTACTTGGGCCTCGAACCGGATGAATCGTGGACCAGTTCAATATATATGCGAGTTCACAAAGGAACTATAATAATACTGTGATACCGGTACTGCTTTAGGCTCACCCGTGGGTACGTTGAGTTATCAAGTGATCTGTTGAATTTCATACAAGTTCAAGTTGAAAGCTTGTACATTATATATGTTAACATGAAGTATAACTCAGAAGTTTGTCTATTTCTATATAATAATACTGTTAATGAACCCAAGGTGAAGGCCACGGAAGACTATAGATCTCCGTGTGTACACGTTCTGCTGCACTTATCAAAGGGAAGAGAGCATGGAGAGGGAGGGATTTGGCTTAATGTCACACTCAAGTTTGTTTCACTCATATGGTGACAGTCAGTTTGGTTGGTGGAGGAAGCCGGACTACCCTGAGAGAACCACCGTCCTTCGGCAAGTAACTGACAAACTTTCACACATGGACCAGCCGGACTCGAACCCATGCTGCTTCAGCCACTTATCAAAGGTCATCAAGTGTGTTTAAAAGTTGTTTATTCATCTGTCGATTATCAGAAGAGTGGCATAGAAGTGCCGTTATGGTTGATTTAAACATTAGTGTGTAATATACCTATATTCACTTCATTTCAGCAGGAAGATCTACACTTTGATCTGTGTCACTCAGACAATCCGGGTCCAATCGAAGCCCCGTTTCCGGTAGTATTATATCAACGTCGGATAACTTCGAAGTTGACTGAGGAAAAGGAAAAAATGGAATGTGATAAATTGGATGGACCAATGATTGACCCAGAAATAGTTTCCACTGTGCCGAATATACATGTAGTGAGCTCACATGAGCACACAGCTAACCAAATTTCGATTAGCAACAAACCCTACAGATGTATTGTATGTGATTATCAGTGTGGACAATTATCGGATTTTCTAACACATTCCAGAAAGCATGATGTTGTTTCTTCTGATTGTCAACTCCATTATCATGAATTCCTTTACAAACCTCGTCATATAGACGGAAAGCCATACAAATGTCCACGGTGTGATTATAGTGCAGCTATCAAAAGAAATCTGTCCAAACACATGAGAAGACACAACGGCGAGAAGCCACACAAATGTTCACAATGTGATTACAGTGCAGCTTTCTGGAGTAATCTGTCCCAACACATGAGAACGCACACTGGGGAGAGACCATACAAATGTTCACAGTGTGATTACAGTGCAAAATTAAAGAGTCATCTGTCCAAACACATGAGAACACACACCGGGGAAAGGCCATACATATGTTCGCAGTGTGATTACAGTGCAAGATTAAAGAGTCATCTGTCCAAACACATGAGAACACACACCGGGGAAAGGCCAGACATATGTTCACAGTGTGATTACAGTTCAAGATTAACGAGTCAAATATCCAAACACATGACAACACACACCGGGGAAAGGCCATATAAATGTTCAGAGTGTGATTATAGTGCAGCTATCAAGAGAAATCTGTCCAAACACATGAAAAAACACAACGGCGAGAAGCCACACAAATGTTCACAATGTGATTACAGTGCAGCTTTCCGGAGTAATCTGTCCCAACACATGAGAACGCACACTGGGGATAGGCCATACAAATGTTCACAGTGTGATTACAGTGCAAAATTAAAGAGTCATCTATCCAAACACATGACAACACACACCGGGGAAAGGCCATACAAATGTTCAGAGTGTGATTACAGTGCAAAATTAAAGAGTCATCTGTCCCGACACATGACAACACACACTGGGGAAAGGCCATACAAATGTTCAGAGTGTGATTACAGTGCAAAATTAAAGAGTCATCTGTCCCGACACATGAGAATACACAACGGCAAAAAGCCATACAAATGTTTCCGGTGAAAATGACTGTCAACTTTCCCATCCATTCCCCCCCCCCCCCCACTTTCTATTCCCTTTGTGGGGGAATCTTTTACATATAAATTACAACTCTGGGGTCCAGCCTTGTGATCTTTGTGTATTGGGTAACTTGTTTAATTGCGGCTCAAATAATGATGGTGATATTTCTGTCAGGCTGGAAATGGAGAGTTATTATTCCAAGAGAACTGTTCACTTATATCAATCAGCTAATAGTGCTTTTTAATACCATATCATACGGAATTGAATTGAGAAATATCACCTCTGTGGTAACTTAGTGTGAAAATCTGGTAATGGCTGATGGTTCGTGCTTCCCTAATGAGAAATTTTCAATCAGTTGATAGGTCCCATGAATGGTGGTGTTTTCTT
Source organism: Hanleya hanleyi (assembly GCA_036873755.1). NCBI lineage: Eukaryota > Metazoa > Mollusca > Polyplacophora > Lepidopleurida > Hanleyidae > Hanleya > Hanleya hanleyi. Next base: position 37,774 of record JAVTVY010043825.1, read on the forward strand.
GGGCAATAAGCTGACAAGAGCCAACCGAAGCCCTGAAGACAAGACACCCACATGTTGACACTGTAATTACTGGTCTGTTCATCAAAGTAAGCTTGACACTGATAAAAAATCTCACAAGAAAGCTGATTAAGGATTGATTGACAACCATTGATTTGTGATCTATTTTGTCATCATACCCTGTACATATATATATACACCTCATGTTTGATTGTACACTTATACACTTCAGAATTCTAGCGGCAGACTTAGCGAAACGTCGTGTTTAATAAAAAAGAAGTTGAAATCCCAGTGTTCATACTTGCACTACTTCTATACGTAAACCGAATGACACTTCAAAATGTCATTCAAAAGTTATCTATTTTGTTGTTGGATATTTTATCTTTAAACAGAGATCAGTGTTGTTTGTCGCTATTAATTTCTCCCGCGCTCTCACCAGAGAGCAAAATATGGATTGAGCTTTTGACTTCCGATTTTTTTCTGCAAAAGCTGCTAAGAAGACCGATAAATTTATTTGGTGGGGAATATAGTCTGCTCAGATTCTTCGTGGCCGAAAAATGCTTTACTTTGGGAAAATATTGTCTAAGACTAACTTTTCGGAGTACACCATTGACAGCGTCATTTCAAAATTACTAACGATGATTTGCTGCTGAGAGTGCAATGCGAATAGGATAAAGCTGGCTTTTATAGGGTCATGTTATGAAACTTCAACTCTCAATTTTCCATAATTCAGGAGCTTTAGCTTCCATACTTAGACCAGATAAATTCCCATCGTTTCCCAAACACGATAGAAGCCTGACAATTACAGGGTTGATTGCACCAGTGTGCACATTATTTATTAATCACGTCTTTTTAAACACCCATGACAGTATCAGGCACCTGAGTAGTGGGTAAAACTGATTTAAACCCCTATTGACCTCAGAAATTTGCATAATTTGAGGAGGAAACGAGGAGGTGACAGCCAATCAGAAGCGAGTATTTTGACCTCTGGTCAAAAAGCTACCTCCAGCACAGGAGAGTTCCAAATTTGCATATCACGTGACCCAGGTCAAAGATGTATTCATCCGCGGTGATGCGGTCATGTCTGGCGGTGATTCGGTCTGCTTCCGCGGAGAAAAAGTAGTCCCTAGATAAAATGGTCCGATGGGGTCGAGTGAGGTATCAAAGTGAAGCTTATGATGCGGCGTGGTACAAAATGGCGGCGTGTGGTGGGTACAAGATGGCGGCGTGTGGTGGGTACAAGATGGCGGCGTGTGGTGGGTACAAGATGGCGGCGTGTGGTGGGTACAAGATGGCGGCGTGTGATGGGTACAAGATGGCGGCGTGGTACAAAATGGCGGCCTGGTACAAAATGGCGGCCTGGTACAAATTATCGAGTGAGAGATCAAGGCATGTCCTGACTTGTTCTGCGTTGTACAGTTCTGCCATGCGGAGGATGGGTGGACCAAGGGTATGGAAATAGACGTTTTGGGATCTAGGGGAGCCACTATTGGTCCAGTGGGGTCATATGAGGTATCAATGTGAAGCATTCGTGAAGGGGCATCTGATGGGCTGGGTGCGGGGTTGAAATATCGGCATTCTGCGCATGCGCGGTGGCCCAAGGGTATGAAAATAGACGTTTTGGAGCTAGCGAAGCCAATAATGGGCCGATGGGGTCGAGTGAGGTATCAAAGTGAAGCATTCGTGAAGGGGCATCTAATCGGCTGGGTGTGAGGTTGAAATAGCGTCATTCTGCGCATGCGCGGTGGCCAAAGGGTATGAAAATAGACGTTTTGGAGCTAGGGAAGCCAATAATGGTCCGATTGGGTCGAGTGAGGTATCAAAGTGAAGCTTATGTGAAGGGGCATCTGACTGGACTAGTGGGTTGAAATAGCGTCATTCTGCGCATGCGCGGTGGACCAAGGGTATGGAAATAGACGTTTCGGGATCTAGGGGGGCCCCTAATGGTCCAGTGGGGTCGAGTGAGGTATCAAAGTGAAGCATTCGTGAAGGGGCATCTGACTGGACTAGCGGCTTGGGCGTTGTCACCATTCTGCGCATGCGCGGTGGACCAAGGGTATGGAAATACACGTTTCGGGATCTAGGGGAGCCCCTAATGGTCCAGTGGGGTCGAGTGAGGTATCAAAGTGAAACATTCGTGAAGGGGCATCTGACTGGACTAGCGGCTTGGGCGTTGTCACCATTCTGCGCATGCGCGGTGGACCAAGGGTATGGAAATAGACGTTTCGGGATCTAGGGGAGCCCCTAATGGTCCAATGGGGTCGAGTGAGGTATCAAAGTGAAGCATTCGTGAAGGGGCATCTGATGGGTTGGGTGTGCGGTAGGAATATCATTCTGCGCATGCGCAGACGCAATGCGGAGCTCTCGTCCAAACAGAAGCGAGTATTTCAAATCCGTCACAGAGCTCTCGTCCAATCAGAAGCGAGTATTTTGATCCGGTGCATTATGGGACATATCCAAGATGGCGGCACGTACGTTCAAGATGGCGGCACATCCGGTGTCGAAAACTGGCCATTTTGTCGGGATGTGGTCACCTAGTGTCAAAAACTGGACCCTGTATGGGTCCCGCTAGACGTTTTGGAGCTAGGAGAGCCCATAATGGTCCAATGGGGTCGAGTGAGGTATCAAAGTGAAGCATTCGTGAAGGGGCATCTGATGGGCTGGGTGTGGGGTTGAAATATCGGCATTCTGCGCATGCGCAGTCTGGCCGTGGTATAGAAATACACGTGTTGGGGTGTAGGTGGGCCACTAGTGGGTCGATGAGATCGAGTGAGGTATCCATGTGAAGCCTAGGTGAGGGAGTTACACTAGGGTGTCGTATCCATTCTGCTGCGCAGGTCACGTGGGGGTTGTGACGTCACTTCCGGGGTTTTTTCAGAATGCTCAAACACACGACCTCCAACTTTCCCGGGCCCGGCCCCGCCCCGGCCGCAGCGCGCGCGCGGGGGTTCTCCGGAAGTGTGCGTCATCACCGGCAGTGCGCGCGCGGGTCAAAGGGTCAAAGGTCATCTCCAGGTCAAACGGTCTCCCTTTCGGCAAGGTTCGGAGAATACAAAGAACTTATAGTCATAAACTTAATTTATACGTGTTGGACGAGTCTTCACTCACCGTATACACGTACCTCAATGAAATGCCCGCTCCAAACCTAGACCAAAACACGTACTTGGTCTGTGGGCTGATTTCATTGGCTCTCTATTTTACTATAGTGCTCTTGCATTCTAACCTTGATGGGTTACATTTTGGCCCCATCCTACACCACTGAATCTCCAGATGCATTATGAATAAAACACACAACACTGGGTTTTTTTTGGTGAGATCTCATTTTTTTTTATTCAGTGAACAACAACAACGTGAGAACAACCACGTGAAAACTGGAGCCCAGAACAGGGGGCTTGTAAACTTAAGCCCAGAACAGCGGGCGTATGTACATTGAAAGAACTTAAGCCCAGAATGGAGCTTGTACATTGAAATGATGGGCGGCCCAGTCATAGACCAGTACATCGCGGTCCTCGGCCTTGGGGTACTCGTCAAACATGTGGACGAAGGTAGATAAGGGTCTTCCCCGGCATCGATGGTACAGGTAAAACAAGCAATATTGTCCGCATACGCTACTGGTCAGGCTTTGCAACGTTTGACTGTTCCAACACCACGTCTCTGTGCCTTGATCCATGAAGTCTGTTAAATCGGGATGGAGGGGTGGCAGGCCGTACGGGTCAAAGTATTCGCCCTGCTGTTCTGTCAAGTACATGGCCACCCAATGTTGACCGGGTCGCTCCATCGGGTCTGTATTCAGGACATAAGCAGCAGGATACACACGGTCTAATGGGAACACGTCTCGGGCGAACACTCCTTGAAACACCATACGTGTTTCTGGATCATTCTCCAGCACGGTGCGTATCTGGTCTGTATCCATGTTAGGTGGCGTAATCACACAGGACGTTATGGCTTTTATCGATTTGAATAATGTTATCAAACTCAGCGTAGCAGATCACATTGATGGTTTTCGGTAAAGGTGTCCCGAAATGCAGTTCCAAGCGTAAGTTGCCTTTCTTGACGAGACTCAGTTGATGATCGTTGTCTAAGGTGGGAGTCAGATCGAAACAGAACAATGTGTACCCTCTGCCGAAATCGTCTCGACTGATCATATTTCCCTCGTCTTGGTTGATTTGGGCAGTTGCTGTGAAGAGGTTCAGATAGCTCCGGATGTAATTGTCCGTTCCGAAATTAGGTTGTAAGGGGCGTGCCGGTACCTGTTGGCCATCCACATGCAGGGCCACGAAATTGACCAAGCTCACCCTTCTACGCAGCTACGTGGAAACCATCTTCAATGACCAACCTACGGCCTTCACGTTAAATGTAGCATTTGGGTACATCTTATGCCATAAGATGAGGGGTGGATTGCGCTATTTCTATTCCAGTGCCATCCACCCAGTGTACGACCAACCGTTTACCATCATTGACCGGAGGTCACTAGAGATGATGCTGGACCAAGTGGAACAATTGGATGTCTTGGGATGGGCCCAACAACAACGACCCAACACCAAGTGGACAGTGAAGAGGGTGACCAATGTTACATTTTTCCTTACCAAGGTGATTGACCACTACCATCGGTTGAATGCGTCACTCGTGCACTGATGAATACCATAACATGCCGTACATACTATCTATGTCTACATGCTGATCAATGACTTGAGCTCAGTAAACACTTGTACGTAATGTGACGGTGCGTTAAATAATAAAAGATGGTGTTTGATATTTCAATTTGTTTTGCTGTGAACATACTAAACATACACAGGGCGGCTCCCCCAGCCTGGGTATGATGTAACATTGGGGATAATAAACTGTATGAACATTGCTGAACTTGTTGTTATTCACATCATCCCATTGACTTGATAGGCAGGTCCCATTAAGCCCGGGCACCAATATTAGTCCTTTTGGCTAGAGGTGATAGGGGTTTTCCCCTATTTTAGGGGTAAAGTCCGTGTTCCGTTTTTTTTCAGGAAAAATTTTACATGCACCCAACCCATCTGATGCCCCTTCACGAATGCTTCACTTTGATACCTCACTCGACCCCACTGGACCATTAGGGGCTCCCCTAGATCCCGAAACGTCTATTTCCATACCCTTGGTCCACCGCGCATGCGCAGAATGGTGACAACGCCCAAGCCGCTAGTCCAGTCAGATGCCCCTTCACGAATGCTTCACTTTGATACCTCACTCGACCCCACTGGACCATTAGGGGCTCCCCTAGATCCCGAAACGTCTATTTCCATACCCTTGGTCCACCGCGCATGCGCAGAATGACGCTATTTCAACCCACTAGTCCAGTCAGATGCCCCTTCACATAAGCTTCACTTTGATACCTCACTCGACCCAATCGGACCATTATTGGCTTCCCTATCTCCAAAACGTCTATTTTCATACCCTTTGGCCACCGCGCATGCGCAGAATGACGCTATTTCAACCCCACACCCAGCCCATCAGATGACCCTTCACGAACGCTTCACATTAATACCTCATATGACCCCACTGGGCCAATAGTGGCTCCCCTAGATCCCAAAACGTCTATTTCCATACCCTTGGTCCACACGAGTTATCCTAGTACCCATCCTCCGCATGGCAGAACTGTACAACGCAGAACAAGTCAGGACATGCCTTGATCTCTCACTCGATAATTTGTACCAGGCCGCCATTTTGTACCAGGCCGCCATTTTGTACCACGCCGCCATCTTGTACCCACCACACGCCGCCATCTTGTACCCACCACACGCCGCCATGTTGTACCACGCCGCATCATAAGCTTCACTTTAATACCTCACTCGACCCCATCGGACCATTTTATCTAGGGACTACTTTTTCTCCGCGGAAGCAGACCGAATCACCGCCAGACATGACCGCATCACCGCGGATGAATACATCTTTGACCTGGGTCACGTGATATGCAAATTTGGAACTCTCCTGTGCTGGAGGTAGCTTTTTGGTCAGAGGTCAAAATACTCGCTTCTGATTGGCTGTCACCTCCTCGTTTCCTCCTCAAATTATGCAAATTTCTGAGGTCAATAGGGGTTTAAATCAGTTTTACCCACTACTCACCTGCTCTAAGTTTGAAGAAATTACACCAACCGAAACGCGTTGGCGTAGTGATGCTCCATCTGCTCATGGATAAGGCTGGCTCGGCACCGGACCAGTCTTCAGCCAACCTCTGCCAGAGAAGTGAATTGTTCTTACAAAAAAATTACCCGTCTGTTGCACATGACGAATAATTGAGAATTTTGTAAGCACAAGTGTGTGCAATGAAATTCTGATTTCAAAAGCAAAACCGAGTAAGATGTAATAGTGATATTCTCCATTAAAGTATGATATACAAGCCATTCAAAGTAAACCGGAAATGGAAAATTTCGAGAAGAGAGTGATCAAGAACAAACAAATTATTCATACTGTTACATGCGACATATGAAGATTGTATTTTGTGATTTATAATATTATGCTCGTCGAGTAAACCAAAGTTTATGATATGTTAGTTACATGGGAATCGGTATGTAAAGATATAGTTGGTTGGATGTTCCTTGGGGTTATCTCCCCTGATCATGTCATGGTTATCTCCCCTGATCATGTCATGTTTAAATTATCCTGGAGTTATCTCCCTCAACCATCACACATTGGAGGTATATGCAGTCCTATCCAGCACAACCAAAACAACCTGAAATCCTTGGACGATTGAATGGGATAGGTAGAATTCTACTTCAGAGGTATATTTGACTACATGTACTTCAAACGGTAAAGTTGTAACTTCCCAGCTACTTTTGGCCAGAATTATGAAAATAAGTTGAACCTTACTTTGAATGCAATTCGTATATCTTTAGTTATTACAGAACTTAACATCCAAAATGCATTAAGATTCGGGATATACATGTACAATATATACGTTAGAGTAGATTAATTAAATGTTAGCCACCCTGAATTCATATATACATGTACAATATACGTTAGAGTAGATTAGTTAAATTTTAGCCATCCTGAATTCATATATACATGTACAATATACGTTAGAGCAGATTAGTTAAATGTTAGCCACCCTGAATTCATATATACATGTACAATATACGTTAGAGTAGATTAGTTAAATGTTAGCCACCCTGAATTCAGATATACATGTACAATATACGTTAGAGCAGATTAGTTAAATGTTAGCCACCCTGAATTCAGATCTACTTTGGGTTGGGTGAGTGGGACTATTACATCTTACTCGGTTTTGCTTAGGAAATCAGAATTTCATTGCACACACTTCGTGTGCTTACACAATTCTCAATTTCATATCGCAAAACCTCGTAAGATGTAATAGTGATATGTTCAAAGTCAACATTTTGGAAGTTGCTGTAATCTTTGTCTTAGACCAAATATGGCCTAACATATGGCCATCCAGTCAGCTGGAGCTGTCATGGCCCCAACACATGTGTGGGTATTGTCCATATCTGGGAAAGGAAGATAATCTCCAATTATTAGGACTAGACTGTAGTACTCTGTTAAATCACGCGTATGGCATTGACTATTCAAATATGCTGAAAGCATAAAGATGAATTTCACGAGCCCTGTTCGGGCACTCTGGTGAAGACGGACTCCACTGACATCTGTTGAAAACAACACAGAAATAGCCATCCTTAAGGGGTCATCAGATTTGAGCAGTGGGACTGCTAAAATGTCCCAGAATTGTTATGCCTGAATAGAATGTCGGATCTTTCACCTTTGGTGAATCTCAGTTGACAACTAGTTATACTTATTGGGGTTATCACTCGTTCTAAACTCCCCCACCGATTTCCAAGTTGCCAAAATTGGCTGTGACAAGAATTTGATTCTGTCCCTAGAATTATGGATTTGTTGGGCTGTATATGGAACTTTATTGACACACAGCATCAACGCTATCAGTAGACTGGTAAAGTCATACAAATAACAACAGGGTGTCCATATGTCAGATCAGAAACCAAATGGTGGATCTCAAGTAGCACCTGGTGACCAAGTCAGGATGATCTCTCGCTCTGATCTGTACCGCCACCCCGGTTTAATTTTGGCTGGCCAATTTGGAACAGGGGGAACAACTCTGTGATCAAATGAAATGAGTTTTCTCCCTTTAACGAATTGTTGAGCCTGTCGGCTTACACTTTCTTTTGAAGAGTATATAGTAAGCACATCTCCTACGTGAGACACACATCACCTTGCATTTGTTTTGGAAGGCCATGCTGGTGGACTGGAATATGTTTGTAAACTACTCAGGAAATCCGGAGGTATAAACCCTAGATAACTGTGTGACTGTTTCAAAACTCGGAGAAATCTGGAGATATTATCCCTAGATAGCTGCGTGAATGTTGGAAATTCATTAATTGGATTAAATTCAAGTTAGATGACAGCCAAAACAATATCAATTGGCTATCCAAGTGCCACAAGTGGCCCAGTTCATTACAGTATATGGTATCACAGCATATTTATTTGGTCATTTGTACTGACAGTTTTACACAGAGATAAACATTTTAACTGACTATAGTAATAGCTATACACACCAGATTTGTTCACATTGGCAATGTTCATTGTTCGACTATAACCAGTGTGTTCAAGACGATTCCGAATGCATAATAGCTCATTTGGCACAAGGAAACTGAGCAGTCTGAATCAAGTCATCAATAACTGAAAAGGCATGTCTGACTGAACAGGTATCTGGCTGATGCAAACGATTGGTAATTCTCAATTTTCTCAAATAGATCCACAGTAGAGATGGATATAGATATATTCATGCAGTCTGCAAACAGGTTTTGTAAACTGGGAGCAGCTAGGCTTGTTCAGTCTGATGGTTGGCATCAAGCAAATGTCTAGTAACTGAAGCTACAGAAATTTAGACCACTTGGCATTTTGTCATTTTACCTATGTGATTTGATCCAAAAGAGATCCACCTAAGTCACCTAAGGCTAGAAGTTCCCAGGTAATAGTGTATAAAAGTCTCGATCCATAGTTTGCAGATTTTGAATTGAAAGAATCCACCCAGATGAGGGCTAATTAGTCTTAAAAAAATGAGAATGGTGATTTTCTCACCAATAGTTTCCATGAGCAGAAGTAGACATATATTAAACCATATTGGACCTAGCAAGGACTAATATGGAGCGTTTTACAAAACTCCAGTCTTAGACCGGCTTGCACAATCACATCCATGATGCCCCTCTCGTGTGTAATACTCACATGAACCAAGACTTAAGAGTGGATGGTAAATGTCTGGTTTCATAGTATTACTTGAGAGCTAGGTTTAAATCTAGCATTTCATTGCCAACAAATTATGTCGTTTTCAGTCTAAGTTCCCTCTATGTGTTGTATAGTAGCTTAGATTGGCAACATCACTGACAATATATGTGTCGGCACAATCGATTGGTTTTGTATAAATTTACTCTGGTCGATTTATTGAGGGAATTTCTGAGAACCAAGTATTTGACAGTAATTTCTGTAACTGTTAGCTCTAATGAGCAACGTCATTGGCATCACAGGTTCATTTTATATACCCAATTTGGTGTAATCTATTGCCCCCGGGTTATTCAATATATTATGTTTATATTATCAACGCCCCAGTTTTCGACACCTCATGCTCGAACATGCGTCCTGCGTGTTGACAGTGAAATATACCATCAGTGGTAGTAGGATTCGCAAAGAATTATTATTTAGTCCTCGTCTGATTAAGTTTCGACGTTACAGGACACATATGTTCTCAATGAGAGACGTTTGATCGTATAGCGAAAACCACGCCACTTTTCTGCGAAGGGGCGCTTAGCCTGCATAGCGTTTGCAATATCATTAAAACTTGCTTCAAAACCCAAATCCTCGCTGACATCGGGATTTTCCGGTAGAGCAGAAAGTTTTCCCATTCTTGAATTTATCGGCCATTATTATCAACCGATGGCTCTAAAATCTCAAGTCACTTGGATTTTTCTGAGCTCATTCAAATATGCCGGAAGCTTCAAAGTTCATTCTGTAACCCCAAATTCTCGCTTATAACGGGATTTTCCGGGCCCAAAAGATATTCAGGGAGAAAGATTTCTTTCTTTCTTGACTTTATCAGTCATTTTTGTCAACCGATGGCTCTAAAATCTCAAGATAACCTTGGATTTTTCTGAGCTCATTCGGCGATAGACACTGTACGGCACGAAGCCATTTTGGAGTAGGGAGACCTGGGATATTTTCCATTTCCGGTTTACTTTCAATAGCTTGTATTTCATACTTTAATGGAGAATATCACTATTACATCTACGGGGTTTTGCGATATGAAATTGAAGGCCAGTGGTAGTTGTTTGGAGCATGATATGTGTTCGGTTTAGCTACGAGTTTGATTTTAAATCGGGATCTACTCTAATAAGATGTTGCTCAGATAGATTATTTGGTGTCTGCACCGCTTGCACAAAGCAGACAAAAAGACCAAAAGTATGAAGTCATTTGCCGGGTTGTAGCACTTCAATCAAAATACTTCTTGCCAAAACATAGCAATCTAGACCTACATATGGAATAGATGAAAAACAACTACGTTAACATTGCCACCAATGTAAAATCTTTTAGTGGTCTAAGGCCTCAAACGTGTCCGTTCCTTGAAGGCAAGGGAGACCACTGGCATTATGCCGTTGTTTTCAACATGGCAGTCATTTACGTGAGGCGTGTTCCTACTAGCCCGGCCTACTGTACTAACATGCTGAAACACAATCACATCAGATGGGAAGAATGGTTCTATTTTAGAGTACACTTTCTGAAATCTGTTTCAACCAACCCCTGTGTCGACCAACGTAGATATCGCTGGTCCCGGTTTCCACCACCGTTACTTCGTAGTTTTGCACTGGGCGGGAACGGGTTTAGCGCGCGAATTCACGACCCACTTGTTGCGGCGAGATTTCTCCGAGTTGTTTGATATTTCATCCGTGCTACGTTCAAGGCCATTACGTTGTGAACAGCCATATGGTTCGTTGTAAGTATAACTATCTTGAAAAATTCAAAACATTCAAATTTTCATCATTGCGATTATCATCTTCAGAAATCAAAGCTTTAAAGAGGAACTAGGACAACGTGGTTGACTAACCGAGTTTTGTGAAGAGGGAAACTAACTAGAGCCTATAGGCTTTGGCATGTAATCTATGACTGGGTCAACTTATCATTTTAATAAAACATTGTTTATAAGTAGATTCGATTATTAATCAATTACTTTTAGGATGAGACTCTCTTGGTGAAGCACAGAAACTAGTGCTGGATGGGTCGACCCCGTGGGGGTTCGAACCTGTGCTCTCGGAATTTGGCACTAAATTGCCAGCAGTAAATGCAAGCGCCCTAAACCACTTTGCCATCTCAGCTCTTGTTTTTGCAGCTGCGTTTAGGCCTATATTGCACGGCAATAGCATGAAGAACAGATGTATTTAGTCTCGGGGCCCCATTAGAATTTACTTATATCAAGATTTTCAATTTTTTCCCCATGGGTTAGAACAGCAGCATGTTAGTCCTTGGTTCTTCAACCTGAGCCAGTTAGCGCGTCATGGGGCTTTGTTTACATTCCACTCGAAAGTATGTCACTCAAGTCACGGGGTCGTGGAGCTGTGTATCAATGTAGGGTGGTCAGTGAAAATTTTGTGACTGATGGATCCGAACTGAAATGTTTTGTATGGCATAGCTAATTTCTAAACTACCGCTGTTATGTTAGCAGGGGTCCAATATACACACATAACAGCCATAAGATTTAAGTCTAATGAAATTTAATACACGACTCCACAGTCTCGCCATATTTGGTAAACCGGGTCGTATCCAAAGTGAGGCTCTGGGTCAGTGGAACGTAAACACTGGCGAGAAAGCGTGTGGCCCAGGCTAATAGGCATAAATACACGACTCCACAGTCTCACCATATTAGGTAAACTGTGTCATATCCAGAGCGCGGCTCTGGGTCAGTGGAACGTAAACACTGGCGAGAAAGCATGTGGCCCAGGCTGATCAAACATGCCGAAAGGTGCAAATAATGGCTCAAGTAAAGGAAAAGGCAAGGCGGAGAGAGGGTATAATGATGGAATATTATAATGTAAAATACTGCTTGATGATCAGGTTATCAGTGCACTCATTACATGAATATTTGAAGAAATTTGGTAATTTTGACCAAATATTTCAGGTCATAAATAAAGAGATGCACATCTTCAAACCATATTGAACATGTGTATAAAGTTTCAGAAACATCCAGTAATAACTGAGTGACTAGTTAATTACACAAGAACATGCTCTATATATATTGGAATATATGCAGAAAATCGACAAAGTCCAAATCTGGATAAAGAAGGCCTGGTAATTTTGACCAAATATTTCAGGTCATAAATAAGAGATGCACATCTTCATACCATATTAAACATGTGTACAAAGTTTCAGAAACATCCAGTAATAACTGTGTGACTAGTTAATTACACAAGAACATGCTATATATATTTGAATATATGCCGAAAATCGACCAAGTCCAAATCTGGGTAATTTTGACAAAAATTGATATTTCATGTCTCAAATAAGAGATGCAAATCTTCAAACATGTCTACAAAGTTTCAGAACCTTCTGATAAAAATAGTAGGAGTAGTTGATAACACTAAAAACTTGTCTATACATGGGAATAGATCCTGAAATGGCAAAGTCCTATATTAGTTCAAAACGTCATAAATGTGCCAAAAATTATAATTTCGCCTAGTAAATAGGACATGCACAACTTCAAACCATAGGTAACACATATGTAAAGTTTCATTAAAATAGAAGCAAAATCTAAGGAGCAGTAGCCCGGACAAAATTGTGTGATCCTGAAAATGGCAAAGTCCTATGAAGTTCAAAACGTCATAAATATGTCAAAAATAAAAATAGGAGATGCACATCTTCAAATCATAGGTAACACATATATAAAGTTTCATTAGAATAGAAGCAAAATCTTAGTAGTCGGGGAAAAATGTGTCTACAGACACGAACGGACAGACAGACGAACAAGCCGATCCCAGTATACCCCCTCTAACTTCGTTGCGGGGAATATAATAAATACTATGCTATCACATTATATAGACGGAGGATTACTTCTTACCGTGTAAAATGAGTTCTCTAGGCCCACTAAACTTTAGTACTGGTAATATTAAGAGAAATGGCATATTCGGTTGAATTTCTGTTTCATTTCTCTCAACCTTGTGAGAATATAATATTTGGTTAAATATTTAATTTTTTGTATTGTTATTTTTGGTTTCCAGTTTTACGCTAGGTATTTTCATGGTTATACTGGTAGATTATTGTTGTTGCTTCATGGTGTAATGGAGAGTAGTAGCCTAGCTATATAATGCTTTCACTAATATTGGAGTGTACTGTATATAGTCACACAATCACTAACACTGTCTTGTTCAGTACCGGTATCTATTTGAGTGAAAAAAATGTATAAATAGGCCTATTTTTATTTTAAATATATTTATATTCTGGTGATTAAATATCGTATCAATTGCAGCCCTCGCTATAAGAGTTTGCCGTAGTAAAACCGTCCATCCACGGCAAAAAAAATGCCGCAGATGTCTGATTTTCCGAACTGAATAATTATCGTGGGGCCTATGTTTTTATCAGATGGGTATCATACCAGGCCTTATTTTTTGACGCGAACGCTCGTTCAGGTTACGTGAAGGTTGCGCAAACCATATTTTACGCGAACGGTCACCGTTCACGTGGGGCGAATTTCATCTGCTAGCTTACTTTCACAAGTCGGCAGTGTCTGTCTGCACAAAGTGAAAATAAAATAAAAAGTGGCGACAGCGATATTTCCGCGTATACCGTCCACTTTCTCTTCCTCCTTTTGTCGACTGGCAGGCTAATTTACACGGCCGTGGTTGCTTGATAAATCATGAATTCCTTATGGCCTAGTTAATTGTTTGCGTCGGAGTGGTTTCGTTTTCACTGGTCAGACAATTACGCATGCCCAGATGGAAATAGGTCAGCCCGCTCAGCAATTTCAGAAGTTGCATGAAATAGAAAGTGAAGAGGTCTGTCCGAAAGTGAATGACCAATTAGCGGACCCCCTCGAGGAAGCAACCCGATAATTAGATTGGCACTGTAGCTGCATGCGAAGTGCTACCTGAACTGTGACGTCTGGGACGCATTTCTTTCACATTATAATTTTCACAGCCTGTTGACCTCAACACGTGCTTCGAACAATTCCACGCAAGCCCCAGGCGATCTCAATCATGAAGGCTGGTGATCACGGGGGGGGGGGTGGAAAGACCAGTCGCATGCAAATTACAACATCATCATTCATTCTCGGGTTTTGTATTCGAATGAACCGTTACCTTATTTTTATGTCATTGAAGTATTGCCACTGTTTTCACGGGTTTAAAATGTTCATATGATCAAATAATATGTGCTCGTGTTCAGCTTTGTTACAGCTTTCACCCCTGCTGATTTTGCCAAGTGACTCAAGTGAGGTTATCCCGGGCAGTGTGGTTCGTGTCCAAAAACAATGAAACCGTGGGGGAGATGGGTTGTAGTGAAGTTTCTCCGTAAATCAAATAGCATCTCGTTGGGGTATTTGTTCTCTTATTAAGAGTAGATAATCTTTATTCTTTTCACAGTAATGTAATATTCTCATGGTTTCCGGATAATAAATAGCTTTTTGCTAAAACAATGGGGAAACAGTTAATTGCGTATGCGTGCTCTTCCACCCCTGGAGTCAAAATCAGAATGGGCTTAGCGATAGCGGGTCATGCGCAGTGGCTGGGTACTAAGTCCCAGATACGAATGTTTGACACCCCAAAGTCATCCGTACGACAGGGTCAGGATTCAAGTATCTTTATTATCAGTGATTATGGCAAAGCATTTTCTTGGTGTAGATGACAAAGGACCTACCAATATGATATAATCCAAAAATAGTGTGCGGGGGCACAGGTTGTGAAAGACGCATTTCTGTTTACAAGACAATGCTTCTCTTGAGATTTTTGCTCGAATAAACAACACTCTTTATTCTTCTTACATTAATGAAACATTATTACGCTTTCAGCGGAATAAAAATCTATTTGATTGAACAATGAGACACCAGTTTTAGAATTTTTCCACCCCTTACCTACCCCGGCCTTCATGCTGTTTTCACCATTTCAGACTGACCCGATTCTTGTCAACTCGACATACCGTACCGTAAATTAACGGGAAATGGTGCACTCGAACTCTGCACAAAATTAACATGCCTTGCAACAGGGTTTGTCCAGAATATTTTACGGAAACATTACGAACAAGAGAGTGATTAAAAGAATGTATTATAGTGCCTCTATCGAACTAAGACGTCTCCTAGAAGAAGAATAGGTTCGCAGCAGTGATCAAGTCAAATCACTCGAGGACAACCCCGAGCACTTCCTGTCTATTTACTCGCGCACTGAGACACTGGGACAAGCAAAACGCTGCAAGATAACACTTTCAGATACAAAAGAGTATTGTAACATATATATTGTTAAAGTAATAGACTCAAGAAAGAAAACAATATCGCGATAAACAGAAAATACAGACAATATCAAGGATGAGCTCAAGAGCTCTTTCTTTAGGATGTGTACGTTGGTCGGACGGCGGAAGGATATCTTTAAACTTAATTCATGCCCCTATAATGTAAATCTATTACCATAGATTACATAAAAATTCTCCGCAATATTTTTTTCCGATGTCGTTTGTATTTCAAGCAGAACCCGAATCGCGAAATTGAGAAGCGGATGTTTTCAGCCCCGCAGCCGGTGCGTCTGGCAGTAGCGGTGCGCCTCCCAGTAGTGCGTCTCGCAGTAATCAAGCAAGGTAACTATGCAGAGTACATGCATGTACTTTTTGCCTCGAAGATATGCCCAAAGGTATATTCATTATATTAAATTGCGTATTTAAACTGCTACAATAATACCTACAAGAAAACTTATTGATGCAGATGCATCAATGCCGGCGGAAACGTTTGCAGCTTATAATCTGCGTATTACAAGCCGATTACGTGTGCAACTGGTGAATACAGGTCAAGATGCACCATTATGGTTAGAAAAAAAAACGTCGATTTGTTTGTTTTCATTAAAGGTTTGACTAACGTAGTTCGCGCAAGGACTCATCTGGAAAGTGTGGGGTTAGCCGGAAGTTTAAGTGCTTGCTGGCAAAATGTGCACATGAACCGCATATCAAACTAGGACTTTGAAAGTACCGGTAATGTTCTCTGGTTGACGTATTAAGTCACTTCACACAGCCTGATGTAAGAGTTCACGTTGTGGCATTATATGGGACCCATCATCAAGCCACTATTTCTTTATTGATGTGGGTCATTGTAAATTAAGCCTAGATCGACTTTTTCTACACATCAATCCGATCCGCGTGTTAACATTTCGAGTTTTTAGTAACTCGCAGTTCAATCTCAAACATTTTGCTGCAGACGTACACATGGTACAGGTGAATAACTTGATCATGTATGGTCATCGACTTGGTCTCTCAGCCATAATAAAATAGTACTAAATGACATTTATTCGATGAATTTATTATAAAAGAATTAATATTGATGTGTTAGCCACGAACGGTTATACAATCCTGTCGTTTTACGATATGATATCAGTTGGATCAATCCACGGCACATCGGTGAAGTATGGCTCGAGAAAACACCTGTTACTCGTCCAATATCAAGATGGCCCTCCCATGTTTACCGAATTCAGATATCCGGCGGCGCAGCGCCGCCGGAAACAAAGCTGAAACAATTATGAGACATGCATTAACTCCACCATTGTCCACAATGACGATGATATTTGTTAGCTAGTTTTGAACAGGGAGACACCTTTAACATGAATTGCACTGAAAAGCGGGCATCGTAGAAAATTGAATCATTTTTCATAAATTAGCGTGCTGTTGTCGTTTTTTTCTAGTTGCTTATTGTAATTTCTAGGAACATGCAAGTGACAAAGAAGACATGATTAAGCGCGAATTATTTTGCCGATAATTTATCCTTGTACTGCTGCAGAGAGAAGTCTTGGTGCGTCTCAGTAATTTGGTATATGGAGCATTGTATTGCTGCAGAGGAAAAATATGGGTGCGTCTCCCAGTAGTGATTTGTCTATAGCATTGTATTGTTGCAGAGAGAAATCTCTGTGAGTCTCCCAGTAGTGCTGTGTGTTGAAACTTGTATTGCTGCAAACAAAAAATTTGGTGCATCTCCCAGTAGTGCCGTATGTAGAGCATTGCATTGCTGCAGACGGAAGTCTCTGTGCATCTGCCTGTAATGCCGTGTGTTGAAACTTGTATTGCTGCAGACAAAATAATCGGTGCGTCTCCCAGTAGTGTCGTATGTAGAGCATTGTATTGCTGCAGACAGAAGCCTCGGTGCGTCTCCCAATAGCCAGTACCGTGTTTAGAAACTTCCGAAGACGATGTATCATGGACCAAAAGTTAGGTCAAGGTCAAAGGTGATGGTCACTGTGACCCCAAAATCAGGAAATCATTAAAAATAACTTTTTTTTGCCAGTAAGAGGGACATGATGTGCTACATACCAAAATGTGAGTCAAAAGGTCAAGGTCACTGTGATCCCAAATCAGGAAATTATTCAAAGTCACATTTTCATATGCCTGTCGAAGACGAGGTCATGGAATGCGATGTTGTATTCTGTTCATTCATCCATTAACGTGTTGTCCATGCGATATCTCTAGTTTCAAGGTATCTAGTGGTTCCAAACTTTGAGTATACCGGACTCGCATGGCAAAGAGGAGCCATACACTTTGAGATCAATTTGTCGAAGGTCAATGTCACAGTCCGCCAAAACTGAATCAAGTTAAGCTAACTTTATGTGTTAGGTTGAAATATTCAGTTTTCATCCCTACATGTATTTTGTCCTGTGGAGTTGAATCCCATGATTGAAATAGCTACATTTAAACTGTTGTGAAATAAAAGCCATACATTTAGTAATTTAACGGGGGAGTTCTTAACGGGGGAGGTCAACTAGTTTAAGAGTTAAGCTCACTTTAGTTTTATCATTCAATATAAATATATTGTGATATATGTTACATTCTCAGAAACACAAAATTGTAACCTGCAGATTCACATGCCCATAGAGGGAAGCATGTAACCAGGTTAGGGCAATCCCATAGAGGGAAGCATGTAACCAGGTGAGTGCAATCCCATAGAGGGAAGCATGTAACCAGGTTAGGGCAATCCCATAGAGGGAAGCATGTAATCAGGTTAGAGCAATCCCATAGAGGGAAGCATGTAACCAGGTTAAGGCAATCCCATAGAGGGAAGCATGTTACCAGGTTAGGGCAATCCCATAGAGGGAAGCATGTAACCAGGTTAGGACAATCCCATAGAGGCAAGCATGTAACCAGGTTAATCCCATAGAGGGAAGCATGTAACCAGGTTAGGGCAATCCCATAGATGGAAGCATGTAACCAGGTTAGGGCAATCCCATAGAGGGAAGCATGTAACCAGGTTAGGGCAATCCCAAAGAGGGAAGCATGTAACCAGGTTAGGGCAATCCCATAGAGGGAAGCATGTAACCAGGTTAGGGCAAGCATGTAACCAAGTTAGGGCAATCCTATAGAGGGAAGCATGTAACCAGGTTAGAGCAATCCCATAGAGGGAAGCATGTAACCAGGTTAGGGCAATCCCATAGCGGGAAGCATGTAACCAGGTTAGGGCAATCCCAAAGAGGGAAGCATGTAACCAGGTTAGGGCAATCCCATAGAGGGAAGCATGTAACCAGGTTAGGGCAATCCCATAGAGGGAAGCATGTACCCAGGTTAGGGCAATCCCATAGAGGGAAGCATGTAACCAGGTTAGTGCAATCCCATAGAGGGAAGCATGTAACCAGGTTAGGGCAATCCCGTAGAGGGAAGCATGTAACCAGGTTAGGGCAATCCCATAGAGGGAAGCATGTAACCAGGTTAAGGCAATCCCATAGAGGGCAGCATGTAACCAGGTTAGGGCAATCCCATAGAGGGAAGCATGTAACCAGGTTAAGGCAATTCCATAGAGGGAAGCATGTAACCAGGTTAGGGCAATCCCATAGAGGGAAGCATGTAACCAGGTTAGGGCAATCCCATAGAGGGAAGCATGTAACCAGGTTAGGGCAATCCCATAGAGGGAATCATGTAACCAGGTTAGGGCAATCCCATAGAGGGAAGCATGTAACCAGGTTAGGGCAATCCCAAAGAGGGAAGCATGTAATCAGGTTAGGGCAATCCCATAGAGGGAAGCATGTAACCAGGTTAGGGCAAGCATGTAACCAAGTTAGGGCAATCCCATAGAGGGAAGCATGTAACCAGGTTAGAGCAATCCCATAGAGGGAAGCATGTAACCAGGTTAGGGCAATCCCATAGCGGGAAGCATGTAACCAGGTTAGGGCAATCCCAAAGAGGGAAGCATGTAACCAGGTTAGGGCAATCCCATAGAGGGAAGCATGTAACCAGGTTAGGGCAATCCCATAGAGGGAAGCATGTACCCAGGTTAGGGCAATCCCATAGAGGGAAGCATGTAACCAGGTTAGTGCAATCCCATAGAGGGAAGCATGTAACCAGGTTAGGGCAATCCCGTAGAGGGAAGCATGTAACCAGGTTAGGGCAATCCCATAGAGGGAAGCATGTAACCAGGTTAAGGCAATCCCATAGAGGGCAGCATGTAACCAGGTTAGGGCAATCCCATAGAGGGAATCATGTAACCAGGTTAAGGCAATTCCATAGAGGGAAGCATGTAACCAGGTTAGGGCAATCCCATAGAGGGAAACATGTAACCAGGTTAGGGCAATCCCATAGAGGGAAGCATGTAACCAGGTTAGGGCAATCCCATAGAGGGAATCATGTAACCAGGTTAGGGCAATCCCATAGAGGGAAGCATGAAACCAGGTTAAGGCAATCCCATAGAGGGCAGCATGTAACCAGGTTAGGGCAGTCCCATAGAGGGAAGCATGTAACTAGGTTAGGGCAATCCCATAGAGGGCAGCATGTAACAAGGTTAGAGCAGTCCCGTAGAGGGAAGCATGTAACCAGGTTGGGGCAGTCCCATAGAGGGAAGCATGTAACCAGGTCAGAGCAGTCCCATAGAGGGAAGCATGTAACCAGGTTAGGGCAGTCCCATAGAGGGAAGCATGTAACCAGGTCAGAGCAGTCGCACAGAGGGACGCATGTAACCAGGTCAGGGCAGTCCCATAGAGGGAAGCATGTAACCAGGTTAGGGCAGTCCCATAGAGGGAAGCATGTAACCAGGTTAGGGCAATCCCATAGAGGGAAGCATGTAACCAGGTTAGGTCAGTCCCATAGAGGGAAGCATGTAACCAGGTTAGGGCAGTCCCATAGAGGGAAGCATGTAACCAGGTTAGGGCAATCCCATAGAGGGAAGCATGTAACCAGGTTAGGTCAGTCCCATAGAGGGAAGCATGTAACCAGGTTAGTGCAGTCCCATAGAGGGAAGCATGTAACCAGGTTAGGTCAGTCCCATAGAGGGAAGCATGTAACCAGGTTAGGGCAGTCCCGCTCTCTAAAATGAAGGTGAAAGAGGTCATTTTTGCTGAATAAATCAGTTCACATAATGAATCCAGCAAAATTCTTCTGAGGCGCATACAGACAAATATGGTAGCAAATAAATAAATTGTCATCTATCTAATTGGCATAATAAAAAGACAAACATCTATCGGGCTGTTTGAACAACATTGCCTGTTTTTTTTCAAATGGAAAATAAATTTTAGGACATGGAAAAATAGATAAATTAATACGCCTGAAGTTTTTAAGCATTGTTTAATAAGGAATTAAAAGTTATTTATCAAAACGACTCTTTTTACCTTCATTTAGAGAGCGGGATCTCCCGAACTTGGTAACTGCATGATTGTTGTATAACAAAATTTATGCGACCCGTTCCACTGTGTGCCTTCTGCCAAGAAATACATAGTAACAGTCAAGAGCAGAGCAATGCTGACAAAATATTTTAATGGGTTGAAATGAACAGCTGACATCCTTTTGTCATTCTAAAATTCAATGGCTAAGATTGAAGGACTACGCTCGAATAATAACCGTAATAACGCCAACGATTTGGTGTAAGGCTCACGGACCATAATTGACAAAGGATCTGCTGCAAGTTGAATTGTCAGTGTTTTGTCCAGGATATTGTCGCACACCTGAAAATGTACAGCTGCTCAATAAAAATGTCCCTCCTGTACAAGTATATATGGTTATGAACATCCAAATGTATAGATGAGAACAGTATAGATTCAACACAATTGAGTTGATCGGAAACCTTCAATCTGCAAAAAGTATTATTTAAATGTCAATCTTAAAAAAAATCACACACTATAGGCCTACACAGCCAGAAAAATGGTGATACTTATCACCCTAAAATAGTGATGACAGCATCACCCCAAAAAGGTGATGAGTTACAGCCATCACCCTTTTCCACCATCACCTTAAAAGGGTAATGGCTATCACCTTAGAAGGGTGATGGCTATTACCCGGAAAGGGTGATCAGCAATGAGTGCAAATGTTTAGGTCATCGGTTTATAAGGGTAAAGGCTATCACCCTAAAATGGTGATGCCTGGGTCATCGCCCTAAAAGGGTGACGACATTGGCCGTCACCCTTTCTCATCACCTTTAAAGGGTGAACAGGCATCATCACAATAAAAAGGTAATGGGCTATCCCCCTTTTTCTAGCTGTGTACCACTATGGGGCTGATGAGGGGGCAACGTTTTGAAAACGTTTAAAGGGGTGACATATGTTCAACTACCTTTTTATAGGATCATAGGTGAACTGATTACTATATAGGCAATACAGATGTTGGCCAATATCATGTCCAAAATGTCCCCCAAACCTTGCTGAAAGTGAATATGACACTCTTTTGAACAAACAATGGAAAACCATGTGCGTAAAATAACCCTTGAGCACGCCTATGAAAACATTATTTCTATTCTATTGCACTACCCAAATTGATTATCAACAAAGATTACAATGAAAAGTTGAAAACATTGACAACCTTTATCCCATTTCTTGGAAAAACTAGTCTGCTGATGTTGGGACGATGCTCCCGTCTCCATTGTCATCGTCTAATGTCAGTGAATGTGTTTATGTGGTCTCTCAGATGAGGAGTGATGTTAGCTGCGCTAGCTGTGTGGAAATTACGTGGATATATATCTATTCGTGTCGCTTTGTTAATCAATATCACGATGGAAACAACAGTTAAACTTGAGAAAGAAATTTCTCCTTGTAAATAATTTGTTTGTTGTATTGGATTGTTACTGGTATGAATTCAGAAAGCAGACGTCCTTTTCCTCATCCGACTTGTGAAATGGAATCTTCCAATGAACACCTGCAATTGACGGGTGTTGATTGCACATAATCATGCTAAAACGTGTACTAAATTTCACATTTACATTTGTTTCGTACATTATTGATTGTATACATAGTCAATTGAACTGAACATCAATGAGGATAATGACACCTAACTCCGTATCAAATTGATCTAAGAGTGCCAAACAGTACGAATGTACCAATATTATCTCCATAGATAGCTAGAAGACAAAAGAGTACTAAAAACATTTCTGATAACAAGTTTTCGTTTCATTTTCCTGTACATATGGGATGGAACTGACTATCAACACATTTGTTTTGACTGCCATTCAAATATCAGTATTCACTGCGTTTGGATTGTACCTAATTATTCAATGGCGGTTGTCCTCTTTCCAATTAAGCCAATCTTCCGAACTCCATTGCTATACTGACGAAGTGTTCGACACCGTTTCCGATTTACTTCTCAATTGGGTCATCCCCATTAACCACAAGACAGTCCTGACAATCCTGAAGATTCAGTACATTTGTACCAAAACTATTGCCGGACTAGTCTGACCAAATTCATGTTCCCGGATCCAAGGGGGCGTTAACGTTTTTCACAGTGCCCCAAATACAATCGTGGCTAATTTCATGATGTACGGCCTGGACAAACAAACAAACAGACAAGATGGTAAGATGATTCTGATGCCGTTGTGGAGAACGCGGAACCAGTTTTGTTTGGAGATAGTTCCACGAAACGGATTCAAATGCCGCTCCTCTAAATTTCTTCCAAAACCCTCGTCTACATTAACTCCGATCAACGTGACTAAAATAAATAATACATATAGTACATGATAAAATATAAAATCAAGGGAAGTAATAATGTTCTAAGCATCGTTTCACGACATTATATCTGGGAGATACGATAAATGGTATTCGGGTTGGGCACCCATGGGAGTATACATTGTACTTGTTCACGGCAAATGGATGACTGATGGCGTTGGGCAGTTCAACGGCGAAAGCCTTTTTTTCGGGATCCGACTGTGTGTAAAATCATCCATAAAATATGAGCGAAATATATTCCTAGAATAGTTTATATACTGGGACATCCTGATAGTGTCTGTAGTCTCCGAGTTCTCGTCAGTGAATGAGGTGTATATTCTGCACAGTCATTTGAAGCAAGCTGCGAATGTTAGAATCCAAGGAGCATTAACAGAAACCCACAGTCGCAAGTCTCGTACCTGCCGCGGTGATACAGTGTACCTGCCGCGGTGATACAGTGTACCTGCCGCGGTGATACAGTGTACCTGCCGCGGTGATACAGTTCTATAGTCTTCACGGTCATTCGAAGCACGCCGTTAGCGTTGAAAATACTAAGAACTGTAACAGAAACGAAAAATCGCGAGTGTCTTACCCGCCAAGTTAATACACAGTTCTGTACTCTTCACAGTCATTTGAAGCAGCTTTGTTACACAGTACTTGGATAACTGAAGGAAAATGTTGGTTATCATCGTACGTGGATTATTCATCATCTCTGTTGTTCTTGGTCACGGTGAGTTTATATGATTTATTAATCAATTATTATTCTGAATGTAACGAAAAGATTGTCTAATATTCATTTTCCATATTTGCTTCACCAGGTTATGCTTATTTTGTTTTCAAATTTCAACAACAATTCTCCCAAAGAAGCGGCGTCGCTCTCACCTCTCCCCGCTCTCATCCGGTCAGTAATAACACTTCCATGAGATGCTTTATTTCTGTTTCTGTCGTAAACGATTATTTAGCCTTTCCTCGAATGAGATTATGTTACATTCCTCCCATTCTGCTCAATCAGTTCATAAAGTAGTATTACATATGTAAGAAAACCTAGTGAAAAGAACCCGCTAAACTTGGATTCTTTTCACTGATGTTCCAGCGTGATTATACGTCGAAAAAGAACACTGGGATTGGTAGTCCGAAATTCAAATGACCCTTTAGCCAGACGACGGATAATTTCTGACAGATTGCGTGAATGGAATTCTCTCCGTCCAGAAAAAAAAAACGCAAAATGGGAGCGACAAGGGGTTGCACTACCTGATCCCAGTAATTATCTTTTTTTACATATTCAGCCGTTCTACAACACTTACATGTATCTCACATATATTTATTAATGAATAATTTCCCCCGTTGTCAGTCCAAATTTGATAAAATCCGGCACAAATTCTTAACATGTTTTTGCGCATTGAACTTCTATCCCATTCTAAACGGAAAACTGCGTCAGTTTTGGTTTCGTTGAAGCAACTTCAAACCCCTTTCGGAATAATCTAAAATTCGAAAATCGGTTCGAGATCATTTAAATAATAATTCAAATTCGATTCCTATTCGAGAAAACCTGAATTAAAGTTATTTTCGAAAACATATAAAACCATGTTTTGGAATATCTAAATTCGAAAAAATCTAAATTTGAACCCTGTTCGGGAACAGTCCGTGTAACACTTGAGAACTCAGCTTTCCATCTAGCAAAATTGAAAGTAAAAAATGGAAAGCTCTGAATCGCTACGGTGTTCGAGCTCTCTATCACGCAAAATTGGAAGTAGAAGATGGAAAACTCGACACCTCTTCCGTATTTCCACTTTCCAAAATGAGTTTATGACATATAGGAAAACACAGGCAAGCCACCCCCAACCATTACTGCTCATTAACTGGTTGGTTACTGCTGGTGAAGTGCTGAATGGTACTGAATGGCAAGGTTGCGGATATTATTCCTCATGATTCCGCCTGATTCCTAGATACAATTTAAAGGGTTTTCACACGGTACATTGCCCTTGTGCTTCAATATGCATTTAATCCTTGAGCGACATTTCTTAGTATTTTAGACCAATATTTTCGCCACTTTGTACTCGGATTTTCTCAAGTGATCTTTAACATCGACACTTCTCGTCTAAGAGTGACAGTATAGAACAGCACTTCATGGCGACGATCGCTGAAATTTAGGAGCAATGTCCTTTTCCGCAATAACATTTTTACTCCCTAAAAGAATCTTCAGTGCAATTTCACTCGAGTAAGAGTGGAAATTTCTGCAACTCAAGCACATATGTGAAGACTTTTTACTCACATTTCAGTGAATTTTACTTATTTGAACATTATACTGAAGTTGTTTTAGAGAGTCGGTGTACATTTCTCTGTAGAGCGACATTTCTTGGTGATGACATATCACCTCTCTACTTTATTACGGATGACTTTTCGATGGCATAGTTCGGATCATTCGAATTCAAATAGCGTACGACTCCATCCTGTTCCCAAATATAATTGAAGTCTTATTTGAAATAATATAAAATTCGAAAATCTGTTCGAGAACCTTTAAATAATCATTTAAATTCGAATACTATTCGAGAACACCTGAATAAGAGTTATTTTCGAAAACATATAAAGCCCTGTTTTTCAACATCTAACTTCGAAAAAATCCAAATTTGAACACTGTTCGGGAACGGTCCGTGTAGCACTTGAGAATTCAACTTTCCATCTAGCAAAATTGAAAGTAGAAAAGTGGAAAGCTCTAAATCGCTGCGGTGCTCGAGCTCTCTATCTCGCAAAATTGAAAGTAGAAAGATGGAAATCTTTACACCTCTTCCGTATTTCAGTTTCTCAAAATGAGTTTATGATTTGTGACATATAGGAATACACAGGGAAGCCACCTTCAACAGTTACCACTCAGTAACTGGTTGGTTAATGGTTGATCAAGTGCTGAATGGTCCTGGTAATGAAGCGCCCTTGCAGTACCGTTCAGTTTTCAACTCAACAGTACCAACCGGGTACTGATTGGTCACCCATTGTAGCTACAAAATATACTGATTAGTACCAAGCAGTTACCGCTGTGTTACTAACCCAATTTTCCTCACTTGGTTACATATTAGGAAAAATGAAGTGACACATCAGTACCTTGATTGGTTACAGCTCAGTTACTGAACGGGGGTACGGCGAATCACGTTGGGCACACCGGTTCTCGTCGGATCACCGAAGTTAAGCAGCGTTGAGCTCTGTCAATATTTGGATGGGTGACCGGGTGCTGTACTGGCTGGACTGATCAGTGTCTAGACTGGATCCAGCCCCTGTTTCATAATGTATTTTAAACGGGAAACAAGAGGAAGCAACTCTGCCTATTAAGAAATGCTTGAAACATATTTTCCATTTTTTTTTCATTCTATTTATTTATTTATCAAACGTATGTATTTAAAGATCATTTTATTTTTATTAAATAGTGCATATGAAATAGAGACTCATCCAGTCTAATCAGTGTCCAGCATAATAGAAACTGTGGACACTCGTGTTCTGGCACATGTAGGCACCGTCGTGATATGACTGAAACAATGCTGAAAATCCTACTCACTCACACCAGTTACTGAACGGCTATCAACCTATTTCTGCTCACCTAACAGTACCTCTTGATAACTGCACGGTTCTGTTCATCTGTCAGTTTGGTCGCCAATCAGTAACTGAACAGTACCAAACGGTCACCAGTCAGTTACCACACATTTCATTTAGCGTATAACCTGCTGGTTGCCAGTCATTAACTGACAAGTATCTTTCAAACTCCTGTTCGGGAACGTTTTCGCCGAAGCTTTAACTTATTGATAGCATTGATTGAACTGTTTTTTACACCATGCTATAGGATGTGATATTCCGTTAAAAACCTAGTCAGACAATTCTGGCCTCGGCTCGATTTAAGGACCTAGTCAGACAATTCTGTCCCCAGTTCGACTTAAGGGAGTAAATCATGTTAATTGTTCAAATTAGATTGAATCTAAATGAAAAAAATATATATCCGTCACAACAGAAACATATTTTCGTAATACTAGCCGCTCCAAGGTGGAAAAGGACTGCCCAAAAGGTGGGCTTGTCCGATGCAACGGTTGGGCTGGGCAGGGTTCTCCTAGAGATGGGGGACCCTCTTTGACCTAGTGGTCTAATGTGCATCGCTACTGATCGCTGGCCTCACACCGCTGAACTGACACGGGTTCGAGCCCAGCTGGTCCATATGTAAAAGTTTGTCAGTTACATACCGTGCCGACGGAGGGTGGTTCTCTCCGAACACTCCGACTTCCTCCACCAACCAAACTGACTGTCACCATATGAGTTAAACAACATTGAATGTGACATTAAGCCAAATCCCCCTTCTAGAGATTATGGCAACTTTGTAAATACTTGGAGATGATCTCCATTAATATTTCCCCACCTCCACCTCAATTCTCAACCCCAATTTCCCTTCCCCTCCCCGTCCTGGATAGGACCGAAAAGGCTCCATTTAAGTCATAATGTTAATATTTACGACTCCCTATTGTTCTTAAGAATGATATAAATTGTACTTCATATGGTAAATTAAAGAACATTTGATTGTCAATATATAGTCATCTTCAGGGTTATAATTTATATCTTATGAATAAATTGACCTACACTGTAAGCTTTTGAACCAGTAAAAAATTCACTGTCTCGGGTGAGGATCGAACTCACGACCTAAGGGTAATACGCCCTACTGCGCTGCCGACTGAGCTACCGAGCGCACAGATCGAGAAAACTCGCTTATTCGATCCCATATATATCTTAAACGCAGGCGACGACTGCCACCATGTTACATTCCAAATATATGAAGATTTTCAGTGTTACGATTAAATCTATAATCATCTTCAGGGTTATAATTTTTAACTTATGAGTAAATTTACCTAGACTGTAAGCTTTTAAACCAGTGAAAAATTCACTGACTCGGGTGAGGATCGCTTTTGATTCACTGGCCCAAAAGCTTACACATGTTACAGTGTAGGTAAATTTATTCAGAAGATAGAAATTATAACCCTGAAGATTATGATAGATTTAATCGAAACACTGAAAATCTTCAAACATTTTTAATGTAACATGGTGGCAGTCGTCGCCTGCGTTTAACCCTACCTGGCATGGGGGGGGGGGAGATTATGGCCCCTCTACCAAACTTTCTGCACTATCTCCGGAACGGCACAAAATGAAGAGCTGAAACTCCGTGACTTTATAGTTTATCTTATTGGGGTCATTTTGAGCCTATTTGTATAACCCCCCGAGCAGAGGATCATGAGTAAATTCAAGATGGCGGCCACGTGCGTACCAGAAAAGTGATGTTTTTGTCATATTTCTTCAAAATTTCTGCTCTTCCGCCATGAAAAGCGGACAGAAACTATTTTATTTCATATCACATCAATATTTGCTAACTTTTCATGCAGTTTTTGTGGAGAAATTGCAAAAATATAAAATTCGGAAAATCTGACTGAAAAATCGACCAAAATATGCCGTTTTTTAATATGACGTCACTGTGACGTCATCAAAGGGGCCATCTTGGATTTTTTCACATTTTCTGGTAGAGCTTGACCCAAGGGTATAGTGTAATAAGTTTCAGCCCCTTAGCTCAAGGGGCAAGAAAAATAGCTAGGGGGGCCATTTCGCCTCCCCCCCCCCCCCAGGCATGGACAGGTCCCAAAAAGCCCAGGCCAAATAGGGTTAAAATATATATGGGATCGAATAAGCGAGTTGTTCCCGATCTGCGGTCGGTAGCTCAGTCGGAAGAGCAGTTGGGCGTGTTACCCTTGGGTCGTGACCCGTGATCCTCATCCGAGCCAGTTAATTTTTCACTGGTTCAAAAGCTTACAGTGTCGGTAAATTTATTCATAAGATATAAATTTGATTGTCATGACTGTGGGAAATAAGCCTGTTGAACTTGACTTGAAAATCGTCTAATTTCCCTACTAATTCAACATGTTCAATGATACACAAATGATGCAACATATCTATAATAGTATGCTGACCCATCTATTTTTTCGTTGTTCCTCTCATCTTTCACTGTTAATAATGATAGTATGTGATCTGCCGATGTGTATACGACTCATATTCATTATAATGAGCCAAACTATGTTCTTGTACGTTCAATCAACGAAAATCATTTTATTTTATGATGTAGTCTCATCGGCCAAGACGACAGAGAAGACAGTATTTTCAAAGTTTACAATACCTGTAACCTGGAACACGGCAAACAATGTATGCCGGGAAATAGGTGGGAAACTTATCAAGATTGACTCTGAAGTTAAAAACGCCATCGTAGAATACTTCGAGGCACAGGAACCGTGGAAATCTGAAACGTGAGTAAATCAGACATCCCAAATTCCTGCAACAAATGTGATTATTAGCATGACCTTTGTGGCCTATTCGTCATGTAAGGAAAACACAATAACTGACTACATGCACGGGAACCCTGTTAAATCTACAAGCTGTATACAAGCTGTATTGCATACGGTGTCCCTGGTTTGAAGATCCTTACTGACGAACTTTCCACTTTTGTTGATGTTCATTCCAACATTGCCAGAATGTGGCTTTAATAGATTGTATTTGTAATATTTGTACAAAGTGAAAAGAAATTGAATGCAGGAATATCATTTCCTGTTGTGGTTAGTGACGTAGTATTTACAGAAATAACATTTCTTCCCATCTAGAAAGGAGTACAGAATGTACCTTGATATCACACTTAACCAGTTTACATATTACGACGGACTTGTCACTATCGTCAATTTGTTTCCAGAAACTATATACAGATTTTCTCAACAGTTTTCCGGATGAGGGAACTCCGTTAATCACGAACATAAAACTAGCACTGCAATCTCGTCTGTAATTTAAAAACCATCTAAACGAATTGTTGTACATCACTCTCAGACTGTTGAAGAACTTGTTAGTATATGTTGACAACAATAGATATTACAACAATAGGAGCGAAGAAATGCTTTCTTCACCTCATTTGTATAGATATGGAACTTTCTCACCAGATATGTCGGAAAGATCGTGAGAAATGACATAGGCAAGGTAGGTGTGAGATTCAACATAGTGTGAAAAGATACCACATAATCTCACTAGAGGTGGAGTAAAATCATTGCATCATTTAGGTTTGAAAATCATACATACAGATTTCTTGGTGTTAAAGAGCATATCATGAGAAGATGAGTACCGTTACGCATCACAACAATTCAGTAACATTTGTAACGCTTTAGCTGATGGGCACATAAGGCACGTATCATCGGCATATATACGATGATTAACAACCACACATTGTAGCAGCTGGTATTAAGCTTAGTCAAATTTTACCTAACAAGCTCTTGCCAATTCCACTATGGCAGTCAGCTCAACCAGAAGTAGATATTTCTCTAACGAAATGTAAAAAGGCAGACATGAGCCAGCTCTTGTAAACACAAGCATTTGGTCTACTGAGAGAGAAATACAGATTGCATCAGGCTATTTATACGGATGGTTCTAAAGATGGTGAGAGAGTAGCATGTGCTACTATCTTTAGTTTCAAAACTAAAACCTATCGACTACCAGGTAAATGTTCAAGGTTTGCAGAAGCAAAAGCTATATTGTTGGCTTTAGAAGGTATTGGGTCTACTAACATGACTACAAGGAAAAAATATGTTATATTCTCAGATTCACCGTCATACCTCCAAGCGATTAAAAGTGGAACTTCGACTCATCCCACTATCTTGAGTATCCTTCAACCACGTGACTGTAGATTTGATCAACAGATTGATATTGTGTTTTGTTGCCTAGTCACGTTGGCATCAAAGGTAATACTGAGGTTGATAGGATGGCTAAGGCAGCCCTAGATGATGAGGTTGATCCTGTTGGAATCCCATATGGTCAATTCCACGTCACTCACGTTACACTTTTAGTCTTTTTCAGATATATAATTGCTTGTCAATCTTCAAGTCATCAACTATAAGTGGACATACTGTGCATGCAGGCAGCCCTGGCCATAGTGTACACCAACAAATAAATGTTGTTCAAATTTGTATGAAGGCCTGTATCCAAGTGAAGTTTTAGCACTCGTCACTCACGTTACATGAAAAAGGACATGAACATTTTAGTACCAATTTTATTCTTGAAATTAGCTCTGGCTTTAATTTTCAATAAACAAACAACCATTTCCATAAATGGGCAGCCACCACATCTAAGCAGCAGTAACATTGTTAAGTCAACATTATAAGTGTATTAGCTGTCATCAGCACCAAATGACAAGAAACCTGCGTCACTCACGTTACGTCACTCACGTTACCTTACAATTCAATGGACCTCAATAAGAAGACTTATTGTTTTTTGTTTAAAATAACATTTCAAACAACAAAACAAAGTGATTGTTTTCAGTTTACAATATGACTGGGGGATTTGAAGCCCCATGCATTGATCACAGGAAATTCATGTCCAGTGATTATTTCCAGTCAATTGTGTCATGTAGTGATACATTCTGTCTTATAACATTACCAAAACCTCTGGTAAATCGGGCATATGTTTGGATTATGGCATATACATGTAAGCTTATACAATTATCAAGCTATAGGAGAGATGATACTCTTGTAATGATCAAAGATTCTTTACTACCGGTACATGTAAATAGCGATTTTATGTAGACATTCCTTCCGCATCATTCAGTCAAAGTTTGCTTCATTATACATGTATTCAGTACTTCCTCAAAATGTTGGCAACATTTGAACAGTATAATTGGTTTGTCAAACTGAACTAGATCCTTTTTGAGTTGTTGCACAAATTTGAACACACAAGTGGGAATGCATTTAACATCTGTTGCTTAAAGAAATCTCTTTGAATTCAAGATTATTACAATCAAGTAATGTAGCTCTGTCTATTCAATGCCATTCTGAAAATGTGAAATATCCACAGGGACTGGGTTGCTCAACTTCCTAATAATTTGTGAACTGGTGTAGTAAACAGTGTCTCAGATTTGACCACCTACCGCTTACTATAACTGATACTCCCTAGGTGTTCACCTAAGGAAACCGTAACCCTAACATGGTTTTGCGTTTAGCAGTTCAGAACTAACGCTATGTCCGATTCCCCAGGTTTGACAGTATTTGCTGCCTTAACATTTCTTGGAAAAGTTCTGAAAAGTTTGCTCTGCTTACTTCAAGTGATACTTCCTGTATTCAACTAAGGGAACTCTATTACAGCTTTGCGTATAGCACTTCGGAAGTAACCCCAAGTTCGATTCCCCGTATTTGCAGCCGTTATATTATTTCTAAGGAAATGCTGAAAGTATGCCTACACTGCCTACTACTAAATTTGACTTTTGATGATACTCTCTTTTAGCGATAGTGATGTTTAACTTCAGTCTTGTGACCACCGTATTTCGGAAATACAACTCCTGCCTATTTCACATGGCTGTCTCAGCCCAAACAGCGATTCCAGTATCAGACGTAGTTTTTCTCTTGGTATCTATTCATGTACTAACTTCAGGTGCCTCTCTTAATAATTTAATTCCTTATTTTGTGTGATATTTCTAGTTCTTTAGGTCATCAAAGAACTATTTGACTGGATATATATACATTCTTATGTTTCTGTATTAAAAAGATATTATTTGAAACCACTCTTGGACATGTCATTTCAGCATCCAAAAATTTCTTCCGGACATGGATTCTATTAACCTCAAGTATTCACTCATAGGCAGTCTTAAATCAAGTTCCGTCAAGTTGTTTGTAGCTACCAAGAAGTTAGTGCTTCGATCTGCGAAGCCTCCAAGAGAGAACGAAATGTTCTACACCCCTATTATTGCACCAATTGCAATTGATGACATCAGTGACTTCAGCCATCTCCTGTCACTCACGTTACATATTGTCACTCACGTTACATCGTCACTCACGTTACCAACTTCAGTGAGCTGACTAGCACTAAGTGTCAAGTGTATGATCACAATTGTTTGTATATATGTTCTAAATACCTGACAGATGCTGTCATGAAAGCAGCTAAATTGAATTAAAAACTGTTGAAGAGATAGTCAAAAGAAATGCATATTTTGTCACTCACGTTACATCAGCACAACTTGAGTTAACATTTGGCTTCAGTGACATTATTTACTTAAGACTCATGAATTACAACACATATAAGGGAAGTGGGAAGAGGTGTCGACATACTGACTGCGTCACATGACTTCACAGAATAGTCTTCTGGTAAACCTATTCTAAAGCACATACCAAGAATCTAACGATTCGTGATATGTGTTGTATCTCAGGTACGCTTTTATTGTACCTGTTCATGTGGCAACTTGGATGATATGACCACACGGCCCCTAGCACCGGCATAAGCGGTAATAGATACAAATCTAGAGAGCTATGATGGAAATGCTCTGACAACTCGTATACTGGTAATTGGTGAGCTGTTTCGCTGTGACAACTCGTACATTGGAGATTGGTGAGCTGTATCGTCGTCAGATGTAAATGACGGCAATTAACACAGAAGACTAGTATGTAAGGCCCGATGTCGACCCAGCATCAACTTCCCACAAATGCCAACATATATCAAAGACCAAAAGGTCTGTACAGGGGGCGGGCCTCGGGGAAGCCAATGACTTTTGACAAGTCACAATGGTCCATTGGTTAGAAATATGAACAGTTTTCTCAATTACAATTACTACAACACAGGAAAACAATTAGGGCAATTTAGAGTTTAAGTTCCGGCAAAATAATGAAAATTCCTTAGGTTTAAAAAATGCTTCAGATTAGTCTGTGCTGGAGCTATTCATGTGAATATGCCAAGTAAAACACCAACACTAATAATTGATCACCAAATAGCATATTTGAGAAACTTTTATTTTTTGCTATTTGTCCCAAGTAGCATGGAATTGACCATATAGCGATTTCAGACCCTCTATCTGTACTTATGTGAGACGGCTGTTTCAATATTTACGGGATGCTATGAATAAGAACAAACTTCAGGAGTTCAAAAAAATGTAGGCTACACTCATCTGAACAGCCAGAAACGTTTCGATCAAATCATTATCAGGCGATGTAGAATCAGCCATACACGATTAACTCACGAACATTTACTAAACAAGAAAGCCGGTCCCAAGGTGTATTCCAAGCCACAAAGATCTCACGGTGAAACATATTCTTATCGAATGCATGGATTTTAAGATTGTAAGAGATGTTTTTTATGGAGCAACTACTTTGGAAGATCTTTGGGGGGGGGGGGTTGCATCTTGGGTTATTTGAGAGAAATCGGTTAGTTTTAATGTGTGTATGTTTTAATGTGTTGGATTACTAAGTTATTGGCTTGAGAACTTAGAATTTTGTTTGATCGTCGCTATATAGCTGGAATATTGCTGAGCGCCACATTAAACATTAAATTTGATTCCTAAGTCTTAAACCTGCTTGAATTAATGCCTTTTATCTCCGATTAAATGCACAATCAAACGTAGAAAAACGGAAGTTAAAAGAAAAAAATCAACTCCCCTAGGAGTTGTCTGCCCCTAGGAGAGCTCTCCTATTCAATCCAGCGTGGTTACTATAAAGGTCATTGTAAGCCTTATTCCAATCCTCTTTCTCCTGTTTGCTCGAGCAGTGCACATCTAGGGAAGTATTCAGAGTCAATTTTACAACATTGGTTGTTGTTGTCTCGCTGGTATATCCTTTATCAAGTGTTGAGTTTGTTGTTTATTCGGAACTTACTTACTGTATTATTATGTCGGAAGTTCCGTCTTGTATTCCGTGTCGTACGTGCGGGAAAAATTTGTTTTCTTTTGGACGCTCACACGGCTTGCTTTTCTTGTAAAGATTTGTGTTATTGTGCGTCCACGTGCGCGGAATATGTATTATGGGTTCCGACGGCTTGGAAGATTTATGCCCAGGGCCGTCGTGCTTTGCGTTTATATGCTTGTGAGGACCCGTCTATTTCGGAGATCGACAGACGGGTCTTAGAAATTTTCTTTGGTCAATGTGTGAAGTGTTGTTAGGATCTTGACCGAGCTGGTCAAGACCCAGTTTCTCTCACGTCGGTATGTGTTCCATACTATCATACACGAAGATAATTCTAGGTTGCTAGACAGTTTGACCCGGTCCGGAGTTTCATTGTCTAGGTTGATC
Organism: Hanleya hanleyi; assembly: GCA_036873755.1. NCBI lineage: Eukaryota > Metazoa > Mollusca > Polyplacophora > Lepidopleurida > Hanleyidae > Hanleya > Hanleya hanleyi. The sequence goes on from JAVTVY010043825.1 coordinate 72,956, forward strand.
CAAAACCCGTTTCCTTTGTTACGCTCAACAAAGACCAGGTCGGTGCCTGGCCATTCCATTGTCTCCTTCAGACAAAAGAATTCTTTACCACAGGTTATTTCGCCTGTCTATCGGTACCACATATCTCTTCCAAAAAGAAGGAAGCTAATAAACAACGTGGACATAGTTTATTTATTTCCGTGCCCGATTTATTTGTGGGGCGAATGTTGGATCATTTGAGTCGGCCACGTGTTTAGTGTCTTTGGACGTACGTCGCTAAATACTTGGGGCGGAGATTTTAAATTCTCTTGAAATGATCGTTTGACGATGTTCTTCTAAAAAGTCTTTATGAAATCTCATGTTTAACAAATAACACAGTCCTGCATTAGGCCAGTGTGTAGTCAATATTACGTCTTCACACAAACTTTGAGTTATGACCCGGTGTGTTTGAGGTAGGCTTTTATTAGTCTCCAACATTCCGTTTTGTTCGGTCAGTATGGAGCCTATTGTGATGTACTTTAAACGAACAAGTTTTTGTTTCGTTGTTTCATGATTTTATCCACTGAATTGTTGTACAAATTACCAGGATTGCGAGAACTATCCTCGTTTGACGCGGGAGGTTCGGTTTTCTCCGCCGGGGAAATCCGAGTCTTTATAAGCAGTCCGTCAAGGTTTCATGTTGTTGTTGTATGTTTTCTTCGGACTTTGATTGTTCTCTCCTGCATCCATTCAATTCTGTGGCATACCAAGAAGGTAATCGCTTGTTATATCAAGTATTATTATGTGATTTTGATATCCTGTCTTCAAGAGAGATCTTACGGAGGTTTTATTCTGCCTCTCATGTTTACGTGTTTGTTGTTTTTTGTGTACGTAACCACATCTCAACCCTATGTAAACGATGTTATAATAATAGCATAAATGGATGTTACGGGACTTCAATGCTACGACTGTTTATTGCATTTTAATGAGCGTCTTTGCTGATCTCTTTATGTGATGAAGGGTGTGTCGATCAACAAAGGGATCACGTGTTGGTTATCGTGAGTAAGTAATTCTATTACCCACTGTTTATTGTGTTTCTGTGCTATGCTTTGATACACAATTTTGTTTTATACATGTGATTTGTTTTGTTTCTCACCAAGCTGTTCCATCTGTATACTGTGTTACGCTTATAATTCAGATGGACTTATGCACTAATTTTAATTTCTTCCCTATGAGAAAATTTAAAATTTAACTAGCGTGAGTGGGAATCTATTGGTCCGGCCAAGGTTAAGCCTATTGACACGTAAGTCGTGAAGTCTTCTATGGTTTCTTTCTACCAAGTTTGTATTACCAGTACAGTCTACTAGAGCATCAAACTGCTCTTTAGTAATGTTTCTTACTGTTCTTCCGCTTCTCGACAAATTTGTTCGTGTTAGGTCATTTCAAATTCAAAATTTTTGAATAACCTCCTGCCGGCGAGAGACCTTAAATGTTTTTCCTCTCTTCGGGAATTTAAAAATCCTTTAAGGATTTGTTTTGGTTTCCTGGAAAAATCTTTGTTCTGGATGTCGATTGTGTGACTTTTTGGTTATTGATAGTAACATTCTTGTAAATGTTTAATATTCTCTCCATATAAAACTCCAGTACTGAATTTCATGTACAGGAGACAAATTACATCGGGAGAGGTCATAATGTAACCATATTCATTGACACATTATTTCATGTTCACTGACACAAAGATCCATAATCCCATTTATCTCATTGAGCTTACATTTGGTGATTAACGCTACAAACATTTAATATGTTCATCTCTACTGCGTTTAAAGAGAAGGAAAATTTATTACATTCGACTTCGGGGTTACTGTTTGATTGATTGATCTTGATTGATCTTTATTCACCAATATAATTGTAGTTTACACTCCAATGAAATATGATCATAGAAGAAAAAAAAAGAACAAGGAGAGGTTATGTTTGATCACAGAAGCTATTGGCGGGAATAAAACCCCATGGGGCTTGTTCTATCCCACAATAATTCAGAGGGTTAAACATTAACATGGCATTGAGAAAAACAGACTTTCATGGTGAATAGATCTTAAATTTGTTGCAATGTGGAACTTGGAAAAGAGTCAGACTTGTAAAATATATGAGGTAAGTTTCGACTTGAATAGAGAAGCCGATTTGATGCATTTAAGCAGAGGAGGCAATTTGTTCCACTCTCGTGGTCCAGTAATTTTTGCGGTATAGTACGATAGATTAGAATAGTAAAACGGTCTATATAAGTTATGTAGTTGGCCCCTGGTTTGATAGCGATGTACATCAGATAACTTGGTAAAATAAGTCTGATAATTTAAGGGTAATAGATCATTACTGTAGACAAATCTGTGCACCAAAAGAAGAGAGGTATATTGGTTTAACTTTTGTAAAGGTAAAATGTTAAATTCCTTGAATAATGATTGTGTATGAGCTAGCTTATCCGAAAGGGTAATTGTCCTTATTGCGCGCTTCTGTAATAGGATTAACGGATTTAGGTGAGTGGCATATGTATTTCCCCATAATATGTTACAATAATTTATGTACGGAAAAATCATAGAATAATATAATATAAATAACGTCTTCTTGTTCAGCGAACTTTTGACGTGGTTAATTATGCCTATGTTTCTAGATACCTTATTGCATATGTAATTAATATGAGATTTCCAATTTAATTGGTCATTGATATAGAAGCCTAGAAATTTAAATTGATGGACAAGTTCAATTTCAGTGCCAGAAACAGATAGTGTGGGTATATTGTTGCCGGGTCTGTATGTATTTGGTTTAATAATCATATATTTTGTTTTCTTAATGTTCAATGATAAGAGATTGCAAGAAAACCAACAGTGTATTTTTTGGAGTTCGTATGTCATAGTGTTAATAGCTTCACTGAGGCTATCAGAAGAAAATACGACACTGGTATCATCAGCGAAAAGAATAATTTTCAGAATATTGGTTACTTTGTTGATGTCGTTGATATATAAAAGAAAAAGAATTGGACCGAGAATTGAACCCTGTGGCACTCCACAGTTAACTGGTCTAAGGTCAGATAATACACCATTAAAAAATACTTTTTGTGATCTGCTTGATAAATAGCTGCTAAACCAAGTATTCGATAGATCACGGAAACCATAATAATTAAGTTTAGAGAGTAGAATCGTGTGATCCACAGTATCGAATGCCTTGGATAGATCAAGAAAGGAAACTATGCTATATAATTTAGATTCTTTGGCTGAAATAAGTGAGTCATATAAAGAAGATGCTGCTAAAACAGTGGAGTGGTTTGCTCGGAAGCCATATTGCTCATTTGAGAGAACATTATTAACATCAAGAAATTCTAATATCTTACAGACAGCAAGTTTCTCTAGTATTTTGCTGAAGCAAGATAGAACAGATATTGGCCTATAGTTTGAGAGGCAGGATTGATCATCGGATTTGAATACTGGTGTGACTTTAGCCTGTTTAAAGAGATCGGGAACAACGCCGTTAGAGAAAGAGCTATTTATAATATATGAAAGTGGAGTAGAAATAAGATCTGAGACCAGTTTAAGTATTGACATACGGATACCATCTAGACCCGGTGCGGCTGATTTAAGGCTCATTATTGTTTCTTTTACGTCATCTGAAGTTACGTGTGGGAATTCAAAATTATTATTTAAGGGCGAATCTAAATAGTCTGTGAATGCAGATGCTGTAGTCGGTATTTCTGAAGCTAGATTGGATGCAACAGAAGTGAAATATTGATTAAATTTATTAGCTATTGTAACATTGTCAGATACAACTTTGCCATCAATTGTGAAAAAGTCTGGTGTTTTTGGTTTTTTGTTTCTGTTCAGGAGTTGGCTCAGCACTCTCCATGTCCCTTTAATATCTTGGTTGCATTCATTAAATTTTCTGTCAAAATAGTGTTTTTTAGATAATCTAACAGCATGATTAAGCTTATTTCTATAAGCTCTGTATTGGACACGAGTGCTGTCATCCTGGGTGATAAGATGCTGCCGATATAGTTTATTTTTTTCATGAATGGATCGTAATATTCCAGGCGTAATCCAAGGCTTAATAATTTTCCTTACTGAATGTTTATAAGTAGATAAAGGGAAGCATTCATCATAGACAGATTCGAATTTTGAGAGAAAACTTTGCAAGGGTATATTCGGGTCATGACTAGGATGTATATCAGTCCAGTCAATTTCTTTTATTTTTTGTACAAAGTTATCTTTTTGAGGACCAGTGAATTTACGGTAAGTTATATTGTTTAAGGAATGTTTAGCAACAGGCTGTGTATTAAGAAAGTGAAATATCGGGAAGTGGTCAGTGATATCAGTTAAAAATATGCCGGACAACAGATTGTCATCATGAAAATTTGTAAAAATATTATCAATGAGTGTCGATGAACGTTCTCTAACACGGGTTGGTTTAGTAATTTGAGGGAAAAAATACTGAGACTTGAGGAGTTCTAAGAATTCCTTAGATGGTGTGTGCCGATCCGTTTTAAAGAGATCAATATTGAAGTCGCCCATTAAAATACAATTTTTCTTATCAACATTCGCCTTTTTCAGAACAGAAAGTAAATTCTGATTAAAAATATTAATATTTTTGTTCGGAGGTCGATAAAACAAGCCAACAAGATATTGCTTTTTATCCCAGATTAGTTCTACAAATAAAGCTTCATACTCATCATTCTCGTCACAATGAGAGAGATCATCTCTTATTTTGCATGATGTAATATTTTCGTGAATATAGAAGATCAACCCGCCTCCCCTTTTATTTTTCCTGGAGGATGTAACTGTTTTGTAGCCGGGGATATCATATAATTTCTCAGTTGTGGGATTTAACCAGCTTTCCGAAAAGCCTAAGACAGAAAATTTGTGCTTAAGATTATGGATAAATCCTGTGACTTCTGTAAAATGCTTCTTGAGACTTCTAACGTTCAAATGAAGAAAGGAAAGTGTACTATTATTGCTAATGGAGGGCAGAAGATCAGTTTCTTCAATAAAAGAGGTGTCTGTATAATATTTTGACTGGTGAACATTAATATCATTCCAGTGGGCAATTTCCAAATCGTTATCATCTGTGAGAACTTTCGAATGGTCAATATCGTTCAACTCGATCGGATTAAAACATAAATTTTCAATGAATTCAAGATTAATTGGGATATCCAGAAGACAGGATTCAATTGTATGTTCTGGTATATCTGCATCAAAAAAAGGAAGACAGGACGCGAGGTTTGGGTGTAGCACTGCCTCCTCAGTGACATTATTGCTATCCATATTCAAAGTTTTCAATACAATTTGGCTGACCAAATTCCACATTGCATTTAGAACAAATTAAATGAAATATATACAAGAAACGAACAAAAAACATATTTACAAATATATAACAGGACAATGAGGATTGATTTAGCATGATACGTCAACTGTAACAGCGACGCTCAGTGGCTGGAATGTTGGCAGATCGCCAGTTTGTTAATATATTATTACATGGTCTGCTGATGTCGTGAAATGTCATGCGTTCCCGTGCTATCGCTGAACTCAGCAACACGGGAACCCTTGGCATCCCACGAGACCCGCATGCCTCCAGTCAGAAAGCAGCATGACTATTTAATAATTAACTAGTCAATAATAATGGTTGGGTTTCGTGATGCATTTAAAGTTATTCATACTCTAGATTAATTCTATGTCAACTTATAAATTATTGAGGGCAACTAAGTAATCAATTATTATTGTGAAGGATGCATATTATGCCCACACTATAACATAGCTCATTTGTTAAACATTAAAGAAAAATCAGTGAAATCAGCACCATACAGTTAGAACCAAATATGGTTCTATTGATGGTTCCACTCAGAACCAAACAAAGAATCAAATCGTACCACGAATATGACATCATGTATCAATGTGGTCCAGTGTGAATCAGTTCATGAGATACATAGTAAACAGCTATCATGCCATGAAAAACAAATGGCAAAGCACATTTTCGTCTGTCATTTGAAACGCGGACAGCGTAAAATAAAATAATTTAAAGCCGTATTATTTGAAACGACAAGAAACTGGCGTACAGTATTAATATATCAGGAACATACATTTGGAGAAAGTTCTAGATATTAACAGGAGATCGGCGTATGTGATTACATTTGGTGTCATCTTATATAAAGCTATCGTAGCTGTTTGTATGGCAATGACATTGTGCAGCTAATGGAACCACTGGTTCTATATAGAACCAATTGGTTCCATATAGAACCACTTAGAACCAAAATTTTCGAGAGTGTACCACACCTAAAAACGATTGGTACGACAGTGTGAATCAGTTCATAAGATGCATAGTAAACAGCTATCATGCCATGAGAAACAAATGGCGAAGCACATTTTCGTCAGTCATTTGAAACGCGGACAGCGTAAAGTAAGATAATTTAATGCCGTATTATTTGAAGCGACAAGAAACTGGCGTACAGAGTTAATAAATCAGGAACATACATTTAAAGATATTTCAGGAGATCGGGGTATGTGATTACATTTGGTGTTATCTTATCCAATGACATTGGGCAGCTAAAGAATAAACACAATAGTGTGGACCAGTTTGTAAGATATTAGAGGAATATGTAATACATATTATACAGCGAACCAAAATTTGTTTTTTGGTGCAGTGTTGTATGACACGACAAGGGACTTGAGCGTAGTATTATTTAGCAGGGAGGAAATCTACACCATGTATATATATTCACAGAATTGCGACCTGCAGGGTAAATGCGTTTATCGTGATGGCACACGGCCCATAGTAACAGCTATGACTTGGTTATCACGGTAGTGTATTTGACTCGCACAAACTTGGGACTGACATATATAGTGTAACAGGAATTAACAATGTGTGGACAGTATGGCAAACTTTGGCGAGACACATACGTATGAGAGTTATCGCTTCAAAGTCACAGGTGGTAAACAGAAAGCCTTGAAACTTGCACGCATGCCATGGCAGATGGAATTACCGAAGAGTTATACACTGTCATATGGTAGAGTGCCGAGAGAGTGAAGACTATTTACACAACGTTTGTTCATTTACGTCAATTATTATAGAACTTGAATTCATGACTCAAGCAGGACTGTTCAAATGGATATATGTGTAATGATACACTTACTCTTTGAAAGGGAACCACGGTGAGTGTTTGTCCTTTCTTACCTCGAGAATGACATCAACGTCAACCGTACGTATGCGTGTTTGAAGTTTTCGTTCTTTCCTCAATTTGAATGCAACTGTTGACAATTTACCTCGTTTGATTTTTAGGGAGACTGGTAAATCTGTACGAATCGTTTTACGTGTGCCCGTAAGTTCACCACTAGAAAACAAGACCTGGTCTCTGTCAGACATTTTGTGAAAGGTAGCGATTATAGCAGGAGGCCCCTGTTCACGCTCATCTCCAGGGGAAGGTTTACGAGGTTTGTATGTCATTCTGTGGACTGTACGAAAAGACATCTGTTGGGTAATGTCTTGGCTAAAATTGAGATCATCTGTCAAGAACTGTCGTAATACGCATTCCGTGTTGGTTGGACTTTTTTCAGTTTCATCCATTTGGATACCATAAAACAACAGATTTGGTTTTCTGTCATGTATGTCCTTCAAGATAATTTGTCGCTCTAGCTCATCGATTCGGTCTAGGAGCTGTTGTTCGTACTTGTTTGGGCGCTCAGAAAGATCTCTTATGGACAATTCATGTTTTGCAACTGTGGACTCAATTTCAGTCACCCGGCCCTGCGTTTCAAGTAAGTCTAGAGAAACTGTTTTTAGATCACCGACTATTGTGTCCAGTTTACCTAATAACTTCAGGTCCAGAGCTTTGATCATCTGTTCGACGCCTTTTAGGATCACAGTCGAGTCCGGTAAGTCCTTTGTTTTGTCACTTTCTGCCATTGCTGCTAGTGCCTCGTCAGCTGGTTCGCTCGTGCAAGTCAGGTCGGCCTCTTCACGTTCAGACGACGACTGATTTCTGAGATTATAATCACTTTTTTTCAAATCCTTTTTAACTGGCGTCTTCCCCTTACTTTTAGAATGTTGTTTGGCAGATTTGGGAGGCATCTGGCTGAACTAAATTAGGCGACTACCAACTTTTTCCAGGACCGAGAAAATCACAACCACCTCGCCGCCATGTTTACCGGATGTTCATCACACGCCCATCACCCACAAGCTAGATAAGTTGTCCTGGATCTAATGAATAATTACAGTTATACAGATGTTTAGAGAATAAATCACAAGGATGAACGCAGATACACCTGGCGAAGACGTCAACACCCTCGACAACAAGCTCAACTAGATGGCTTTCTAACATCACCAGATATTTATAATATAACAACTAACACAGACATTAAGCAAGGCTACACTGGCCGACCATTCTGTTATTTAGATCAAATGTAAATTTACAAATACAGACAGGGGAAGATCATATTGAAAATTCAACTGTTCACTGCTTCGGGACATAGATTATATTAACATGGTGAAAGATGAGATCACCTCAGTTGTGGACGGCTATGCTCCCAAATCATATAACAGAGACTCTTCGCCCAATTTAGATAAATAAATAAATTTAGTCAAATTTACAACCGGACATAAAAGACGAATTGTTTTTAAAACTTTACTCATGAGATTGAGAGGTGAAACAATAAAATATGCTTCAATGAAAAAAGACAGCGGGAAAAAGAAGAATGTGGTTTAGAAAAGGAAATCGAATTTCTAGAAAATAAGTGAAACAGAACTTATTAATTGTAGACGCGGAAAAACTAACTAGGCTATGCGAATCCAAAGAAAAAAATGGAAAATATTAGATAAGAAAAAAATCCGAGATATAATTGCAAGAACAAAGGCGAAATGGGCAGACAACGATGAAAAGCCCACCAAATACTTTGTCGGCCTTGAAAAGAGAAATTATACCAATAAACTGATGACTAAATTAACACTAGATATCAAAGTTATAACAGCCGAACATGTAGGCTTAAAAAGCAACAAAACGGAAAACGCCGTGCAAGGACGATATTGAAGAAACCTTGAATTCACTGGAAGTCGACATATTAACTGAATAAGAATCCGCAAATTACCTATGAAGAACTGACACGTGGACATGAAGAACACACATAACGAAAAATGCCTCGGTATCGATGGGTTTCCTGTATAAGTGTTTAAAATGTTTTGGGGGTTAACTGGACCTTTTGTTCTAAGATCTGTCAACGCTGGGTGTAATAAACGTTTTATTAGTTAGGCGTGATAACCTGATAAAAATAGGAACTTATAGAAGAACTGGCGACCTAGTACGCAGTTGAACGTCATCTATCAGTTAGCCTCATCCTGTATCGCAAAGAAAATTAAGTTAGTTTTAGATCAACTGATTTGCGAAGATCAGAAGGAATTTGTCTAGGGGTGCTAGATCGGGGAAAAGGTAAAACGGATATATGACCTGATGTTATCTAGTACAGCAAAATGTATACCCAGAATCCTTTTGTTGAAAAAGATTTGGATTCTGTGTCATGGTCATTTCTGGAAGAAGTAATGAAGGCCTTCAATTTCTGAGATTCAATCAGAAGGTTGGTTAAGACATTTACATAAATATTCAGACGTGTGTTATACAAAACGGTCGTCTATCCGAATTCTTCCAAAACGGGCGCGGATGTCGACAAGGTAATTCTATATCGCCAAATCTCTTTGTGTGTGTGTGTGTGCGTGTGTGTGTGTGTGTGTGCCGAAATCCTAGGTGTTTTGATTCGAGAATATTAAGGTATTAAGGACGATTCTGAATAGTCAGTACGAAAAGCACTCCAGATAATAAGTCACTTTTACAAAATATCTGGATTGAGATCAAATATAGAGAAAAATTAAAGCAATGTGGATAGGAACCTTGACTGGATCTGAAATGACTATGTGCCAGGACGTTAAACTGGATTAGGTTACAGATTTCAATCTTTTAGGAATAAATCTCTCTACCATAATTTTCATGGACATTTGGAAAATAAACCATTTGGCTAAAGTTCTTTATTAAAAATTGGTTTGAAAATAAGGCCCAGTACATTCGCGACATTGTAAGTGATAGAGACGAAATACTACTCTTTCGGGATTTTAAGATTAAGTTTGGTTTGACCGGAATAATTCTAGACCATGTGTGTTTGATGAAAATAATTCCTGTAGAATGGAAGAAACGTTTATGTAAAAAGGAAATTCGCTCTGAATTGTACGCACCCGTTCTGGGAACGTCAAAGGGGTATTGGTAAGGCAAGAAAAGGGGTGTAGATGCTACTATGACATTTTGAATTCAGAAAAGGAGCTGGTGAATAAATCTGAGAAACACTGGGAGGAGATTCTACCGTTAGATCTGGATACTAATTGGTCATATATATATGCGCAGCTTCACATGTGCAGCTGACACTAGGTTCAGAAGTTTGCAACACAAAATTCTACATAGAACATTATCTATTCCTTTTCATTCAATATTAAGATACGGACTTATGACAAATGTTCGTACTGTGAAATAAATAGACAATTAAACGCCTTTTTGGTATTTTCCAATCGTAAAACAACTGCGGCAAGAGCTCCAACACTGGTTAATTTATTCCTTGGAATATAGAGGCAACCTTACCATCCAGAATATTATCCATGGGTGGGGTAGCCACCAATTATTTCTCAATACTATTTTGCTTATTACAAGTATACTACAGAGAATTAAATCGCCAAACGGCAGATGAATCCGTCTAAATTCATTGAAAAATTGGGCGTCGGTTGAAAGTGTTATAGAGGAGACTTACCACATACATGTGATACGGTAGATAAAGAGTTTGATAAGTTCATGGAATTGGCATGACTATTTTATTTTTCTAATCAAAATATTTGTTACTTACGTTAGTCTATGTGTAGTACATGTGTGCATGGTGTGGGTAGATGTACCCGTCAATGTATTCGTTTGTCATTATAAATGTTTGTAAATATGCTGTACTTATTATTGTATGAAATTGAAAAAAAACGATATTAATAAAAAAAAAAAAAAAAAAAAAATAATGGTCAGTGTTTAAGAGTTATATTTAAAGAATTTCATTTTGTTTTGCTGACGCCATTGAAATCTGTAGATGACTTCTCTCTTGTAAGAAATCTTGTGTTTTATCCCTCACATTTCCTGACCTGATAGAATTTGATGACAAGTTGACCTCGGTTGATATAATATACAATTTTAATAGACCTTGTAATAGTATATGTCTAATATGTGGCATTGTCATAAAATTTTATTGTCACTGTATATGTAATGCCTCAACTTCTCAATGAGGTGGTATGACGCAAGATTAACTTAAATGACCTTAAAAATGTCCGCGCATAATAAAGTCTTAAATTTTAACATGGTATTCTGTATGTCATTAGCCTCAATTCAATATCCAAATTGACAGGTTACATTTTGCGATTATCGGTTGTGCGATTGACGCGTTTATATTGTGCATGATCGCCAAATTATGCGAATTGAATGGAGTGGCATTGAAAAAATGCCCAAGGTTGCCACTGTCTGATTATGAATGTACCTATGTTCAGCTACCATTTGGAGCAAATACATTCGCATTTGTACGCACCTTTGCGGTTAGGCCCATTTTCGGTGTTGGCTACCAGACTAGATGCGGCGCATTCGTTTAAGAGCTAGAAAAAGACAATTGGAGCGATATGCAAGAGGTGGGGAAAATAGCAACCATATGACTCCAAACGAAAGCTTCCCTCGGCACCTCACATTTAGATCCGAGAATACGGTGAATTATCTGACGTAGCCACACGACCCCTAGCACCCGCTTAAGCGAAATTAGACACGCTAGCTCAGGATCATCTCAAAGAATACCTCATCTGATGTTAATGGATTAGCATCGAGTACGTCTGATGGAATAAACGCCTCAACATGTAGTAAACCTGGTCTATGCAAGAATACCCAGAAAAACCAACCTGTAATGCCCGCCGTCGTCTGGCTTAAATTTCCCACCAAAACAATAAACCTGTATATATTTGTATAGGGGCGGGCCTCGGGGGCTAACATTCCACCAGCAGAATCCTACCATATACAGGTAATAAACTGCAGCGATATGCAAGAGGTGGGAAACATTGACGACGTCTGGTGACTAAAGAGCAACCATATGACTCTACATGAAAGCTTCCCTCCGCACCTCGCATTTAGACCCGAGAATACGCGGGATTCTCGGATGTAGCCTTAGTATCTCAGCCGCGCTTTTATTGCACTTGTATATATGGAGACCTTGAAATATCTTCTCGATCATATTCGAACGATTGCATCCAGTTATTTCTGAACATATTAATTTCTATATTCATTATTATGAAAATGGTCGAGGCTGGTCTAGTAGAGGTCTGGAGAAAAAAGAGGTGGGACACGCCAAAACTCTGCACCGATGACAGCTTAGCCGGATCATCAAAACTTCACATGGATAGGCTGGGAGGCGTCTTTATTCTTTGCGGCATAGTCGCTGTTGTTTCAATTTTTAGTTTCATTGCCAAAGCCATGTGGAGGAGAAAAATAACAAATGAACCAGCAGAAAGGGAAGTTTTCACTATCCATGTGAAGTTTCTACTATAATTTTCTACTGTTTTCCCCCGTATTTCCACCAATAGGGCATCAAAGAAGAGCTGATCATTTACAGTTCTGCACAGAATCATATTGTTCAAAAGTGCTGGCAATTACTTGCTTAATTTCTTTAATATAATTTGTATCTTTTAAGAGCTAATTAAATTTCCAGAGCCCGAGATTTCGTTTGAAGTCGTTAAATCTACATTCGATAATGGCGACAAAATGGTCAGTTTTATAGCCAGGAATAGTTCGATGATTGTTGACAAAATATAAAAATTCTTCACTTATTAAGAAAAAGTCAAGGTGTGCCTGTTTGAAAGGTCCTTATTGCTCCATGTAAACGTTCTTGCATCGCCATGGATATATCGAAATACATCAGATAAATTGTCGGATTCGATCATGTCAAGCACAACATTTACGTGAAGATAAATTTCCGTATCTAAATTTGGATCTAAAAGTAGATTCCAGTCTCCACAGACGACACAAAACTCGTTAGCGAAAGATTGAATACATTCCTACACGGTGTTAAAGACGTTTGAACAGACCGTGTTCGGACCGTATATATTGTAATTCTAATGCGTGCTCTCTGTAAAATCACCCGGGGTATTTCTATGGCCTGTCAAAGTTCATACTCTTTCGATATAACTTTTTCCCCTCTCAACTGGGATCTCTAGAGCCAAGCAAGCACTGTGTATTGGTACCTCAAATATACTAACAATACCAAACGAAAATAAAACTGTTACTCCTGTATATGTGTCTTTTCCTTCATTCCATACCACCTTCGGATTATTAGCATCACAAACACAATGCAAGTCATAAATAAATTCAAAGGAGAACAGGTTTCATTTATTCGTAATGTATAGGCTGTATATGATCCAATACCATAACACAGTAATTCCCATATAATCCAATACTGCATGTATATGGACAGTGACTCCTTACTGGAAGTAGGCTACTCTTATGATGATACAGTATAGGCACAGCTGTGAGTGGGGTGGGAGATAGCTATTCTGCAGGTTGGGTAAATATAGCTGCATGCATTATAATAGGCGGGTATACACTTTCCTATACCCTCAATGGATACTGGTATATGAAACTCTGTAGTGCACTTTATTAGTATATATGCAGATCAGGATAAATCGCGGACTGCATGTTATAGCCCATCCGTACCTGACAAAACCCAGTTAGCTATCTGATCCAGTCCCCCTTCGCAACTGCTTTTATAGACTCTGATCACGTACCTATATGTTAGCCAATCGAAATACAATACCTTCGTCAGAGCAAAACGAGAACGGAACTATTTAACATTTCAATTGTAAGTATATAATTATCCAGCAAGATTTGTGTAGAGCTTACAGCAAATATAAGGAGCGTTTTTCTTTAACTTTTAACAGATACCATTATTTTGTATGGCAAAGAACACAGTAAAAACCGCTCCAACACTTTAGAGTTGTGCAACCCAGTGGCTACGTATGTTGGCGAGCTTGCCATGTTCTCAACAAATTCCTACAAAAATATTTACATAGCTAGTGTCTCTTGTGGTAAACTGGGGAGCGTTTTAATCATAGAATAATATGTCACAATAAATTCTACTTACTTCAGTTAGTTTAACGATACGCTCTTTATAAAAATGTCATGAAACAGTTTTCCAGCATATTTCGCTTCGTGCGCATGGAAATATCAACAAAATAGTGCGCCCATCTTTAGCTGCACGAATGCGTATTCTACGTTAACAGAGACCATAAACATCAGTAAATCCAACAACATAACCAGATTTAGTAAAATATGTACAGTTCATGTGCTAAATCCTAAAGAATTAAGTAATAATAGTTCTGGATTCAGCATAGTAGGTCACGTCATGTAGACGGACAAAAACAACATGGCCGCATGGGCGAGGAGAGGGCTGAATTAAACACGTCGTGTACCGATAAAATGAAGTTACGAAAGGTCATCAACATTGTCCCTAAAGGATAAAGTTCCAGCAGGTAACAGTTCATTATAGTCTCATTCAGGAATGTCAGTTCTTCACAAGAGTTCAAGTTCCGGACAAAACGTGTTGTCATGTAACAACAACAACATCATGGTATAGTAAGTGTCCTCGTGCAGGAAAGCCACAGAATAGATCAATAATATACAGTTACGTATATTACACTCGCCCCTACTTAATTTCATGAAACTCTCCTGAGTTTATAATATATATAATAATACACATATTATTGTGCATGTACTTTATAATGTTAACAGGTTCTAATGCAGGAGCCAGTGGCTCGTCCAATGCTTTGGCTATATGTCAACATGCTAAAGTTCATGTTTGACATATTTTTCTTTTTTTATTGTACATATGTTAATTCTCATCAAATATTTGAATGTGTTTATATTGACTCACCTGTTGTTATGTATTCCTCCTGTGCCGTGAAAATTGGTCAGTTCAGTCTACCCGATATCATCAGGAAATATGGATAATTACACAGATACAGAGGGAGTTCCACTCACGAACCTTCTATCATCACTTCCTTTTTTCGATGACGAAATTCCGAAACCTATAAATGAAACTAGATATTCTGACACTCTGTCGCTTGAATTTATAGAGGATATGTGTTTAACCCCGTTGAATTAAACGACATTGAACACAGTAAATCAGTAACCGATGACAACGAATATGAAATATCACACTGGAAAAATATTGACATTCATCAATCAAACTACTACACGGAAACGTCTTTTTGTGAAGAAACTTGTCTTCAACACAAATGTGATCAATTATCTTTCGTGCACTTCAATGCTAGAAGTTTTAACAAACATTTTTCCGAAATAACAGGTTTTCTCCACAATTTAAATCACCAATTTTCTGTACTAGGTTTTTCTGAAAGCTGGCTTAATCCTTCAACTGAGCTTCTTTTTGACATACCGGGATATAAGCCATTTCCGTCATCAAGATCTAATAGAAGGGGAGGCGGAGTAATTCTGTATGTTAACGAAAATATACAAACCTGTCATGTACGCGAAGATTTATCGTTCAGAGACAAGAATGGTGACTTTGAGTCTCTGTTTGTTGAAATTAAGCTAGACAATGTCAAATATATTGTAGGTATATTTTATCGGCCCCCAGGTAAAAATGTGTCTCAACTAAACAATCATCTATTGGAAATTCTAAACTCTTCTGATATTGATAAAAACAGAAATGTGTTAATGGGTGACTTTAACATTGATCTATTTAAAACTGATAGCCACGGTCCTTCTCGAGAATTCCTGGATATATTGAAATCGCACTATTTTTTCCCTCAAATTACGAAACCAACAAGAATCAGAGCTCGATCAGCAACATTAATAGATAATATATTTATTAACTTTCATGAGGATAATTTGTTATCGGGTATTTTTCTTACAGATATTACCGATCATTTCCCTATATTCCATATTTTAAAATCAGAAGCAACCGTAAGTTCACCTGATCAAAATATAACTTTTCGCAAGATCTCTCCAGAACAAACAGAAGTGTTTATTCAGAGAATCAAAAATTGTAACTGGGAAGATGTTATGAATGCTGAAAATGATACAGATACGGCTCTCTCTATATTCCTTGCACTGTTTTCTGATATTTACGACGACTGTTTCCCTCTTGTAACCGTTAAATCTTCAAAAAGGAAAATAATTAAACCATGGATTTCCACTGGTATATTAAACTCTATACACGAGAAAAACAGATTGTATCGGTTATATTTAGTCACTTCAGATGACGAAGTCCACAACCAATATAGAAAGTATAGGAACAAATTAAACAATACTATTCGACTCTCTAGGAAGATCTACTTCCATGATAAATTCAATGCGAGTAATAATGATATAAAAAGTACGTGGAAAGTTCTGAATCAATTGATGAACCGGAAAAAAGCTATCAAATCGCCGACAGTTTTCAATTATAACGGACAGGAATTATCTGATAGTGCAGAATTTGCCACAAAATTCAACGAGTATTTCAGCTCTGTAGCTACCGATTTAGACTCCCATATACCGAATACTACTACAAATTTTAAAGATTATTTGAACAATCGTACGCACAACAACTTCAAATTCTCGGCTATTACACCAGAGGATGTCAAACAAACAATTTTGAATCTCAAATCAACGGCACCAGGCCGGGATGGTATTCGAACTTCGCTGGTTAAGCTTGTCTCGGACTATATTTCTGCTCCTCTATCGTTTATCACGAATCTTTCATTTACCTCTGGTGCCGTACCAAACTTATACAAATTTGCTAAGATAACGCCCATCTATAAATCTGGAGACCCATCTACCTTTTCAAACTACAGACCAGTATCCGTCCTGCCATGTTTTAGCAAAATACTCGAAAAGCTCGCTGTCTCAATGGTTATGGATTTCCTAGATTCAAATAATATACTCTCTGACAATCAATATGGATTTCGGCCTAATCACTCTACATCTCTTGCAGCCTGTTCATTGTACGATGATCTTGTTACTGCAAAAGAATCCAAAAACCATAGTATCGTGACTTTTTTGGATCTTTCCAAAGCATTTGATACAGTAAATCATGATATTCTCCTGTCTAAATTAGATCATTATGGTTTTCGAGGTGTTTCGAATGACTGGTTTAGAAGCTACTTAGCAGACAGAACTCAGGCGGTAACATTCAATGGAATCTCTTCTGAACCTATGTCCATTTCTTGTGGCGTGCCTCAAGGTTCAATTCTGGGACCAATTCTCTTCCTTATTTACATTAATGACATCAGTAATGTCTCTGATGTGTTGAAAATCATACTATTTGCTGATGACACGAGTACATTATACTCGCATAAAGACCTTCTACAAGCTATTAATATTATGTCTCAGGAACTAGAAAAACTCTACAGATGGTTCTGTTGTAACCGTTTATCGCTGAATATTCAGAAAACAAAACACATGTTAATAAAACCTATTACAAATAAAAACAATCGCGAAGATACGTTGCCATTATTAATATCTGGAACACAAATTGAAATGGTAGAGAAATTCAAATTTTTGGGTGTTATTTTCAATAACAAACTGAATTGGATTGATCACATAAATTATATCGCCAAAAAGTTGTCAAGAAATATTGGAATAATAAATTTCATAAAAACATCAATAAACAAAAAAACTCTATATATTCTGTATTATTCGTTGATCTTTCCATATTTATCCTACTGTAATATTTTATGGGGAAATACGTACGCTACTCACCTACACCCATTGCTCCTACTTCAGAAGAGGGCACTACGAATAATTACTTTATCAAATAAACTAGACCATACAGATCCTTTATTTAAAGAAAAGAAAATTCTACAACTTTGTAAATTGAATGCATATCCATCTCTTCTCCTCGCCCATAAAGTCTTTCATCACCCTAGTCAACTGCCCAAAAATTTTCATTGTTATTTTACCAAACAATCTTTCATTCACCACTACAATACTCGAGGTCATCAATTCAATTTATACAGGCCTATTTACCTGACTAACTTATCACTTCACTCTGTTAAAGTTGCTGGTCCTCGAGAGTGGAACAAATTACCCTACTTGCTCAAAGAAATTAATTCAACCTCCCTATTCAAAATGAAACTTAAATCATACCTGATTGAACACTGACCAGTTTCACAGCAGCATTTTATTGTTCATGAAATGTATCATGTGAAATACTCTTTGTATAATTATTTCTACTGGGATAGAACAAGCCTCATGGGGCTTTATTCCCGCCAATATTTAGTCTGTATAATGTTAATGTACATGGATTTATTTTATTGGTGAATAAACATTCATTCATTCAATATATAAATATTCAGAACAGTTCAAGAGGTTCAACCAGTTCAGTAAAATCCATGGGTATGGTAAGAACCCAGTGCGTGGTAGCAGTGTCCCAACAGTTCGTCAAAATATACAAGGATCAAAGAACATAGGTAAATATCCAGTGATATATCCATAATGAGATGTGTCCTTAATCGCAGTACGCGATTCCAATGGAATGATGGATAATCCAAGCTGACTGATGACAATGGTACGTATACACAGGAATTATGACACAGCACTGACACCAGGTAATCCAAAATGTTGTTCATAGGTCCAATTCAGTAAGTGTCCACAAGGAAGAGCCACAGGTATGGTAAGCTAATCCACAATATTAAGTATCCAGTATCAAAAAGCGGAGTACAATTCCCGGAGGACAGGTGAGGTAACTATCCCGCACAATACAGCGAATATATCCGACACGGTATGTGTCCATTGTGTTATTTTGTATTCCACAGATGGTTTCCTGTACAGAAGCAACAGAAGCGATCTATTTACAGCTCCAAACGGAATCCAACAGAGAGGGAGTTGAGCATCTTCACATGACAGTCGGCATCCGTGTTGCGGCTCTGAGACATAGCTTCAAATGCGGATAGAATTTCCAACTCACCATCAACAGGTTTTCCCAAAGCAATGCGAACCAGTAGTTTGTAATTGTATAGTCTGGCTTTGCGAAGAATAGATGATCCACTGTCGGGACAGGACTTCACCGAGCCTACAGATGTCCCAGGGAGAGCAAAGATGTCGTAAAGGTCTAGAAGTTCCGGTAGGTCCACATCAGTGGGGCCGCGAAGAAATTCATCCAACTTCAGGACTAGTCCACCCCAATGTATTTTCTTTGTTTCGGCCTGCATTGTCCTCCAACGGGCTGGGGGCCAAGATATCGTTTGCCCACCCACCTCTACAGCAAATACACCATCGGCGTTCCACTCCCTCCTCGCTGGGGGCACCATAGGCATACAGCCAAACTCCAATATCTTGATGGCCCTGCGCTGTAAATCCGTCTTCTCCCCCTTGATGGAGCTGGGTGCAGTCACTTCATTGCTGGAGCTACTGGCCGTCTCAGTTGGAGGAGCTCTGGTCGCTTTCTTTGACAGGTCAAGGGGAGAAGATGGTCTTAAAGGCGTCGTAGGTGGACTGATGGGCTCTGTTTCAGGCAAAGGATACTTCTCAGCCATTTCAGGTCTGGTAAACAGGTTCCTCTCTCTAGGAGTAGTGGTATGAGGGACGACTTGAGGTGGGCTCACAGGGGCAGGTGCTGCCTGTGAAAGGCTGTCTGTTGAGGGCAGCGGAAGCGGGACCGGTGTTAATTGACCATCTTCGCAGTCCCCATAGATAATGGGATGTGACGTATTACTTATGGGTGTTGGATTATACAGAGGTGGTGGTGGGCTGGATGCTTGGACCTCATCAACGTGGGATGGTGTACCAACTCGGGGAGCTTCATGGTGTGTTAGAGGTGTGGCTACTGGAGATGTGGAGGTCTCTAATGATGGTTTATGCCACTGCCAGATTGCTGTGATATATCGCCGATCCATCTTTAGTGCCAATGCCACTGTTTGATGACTGTCACAGAGTCGGTTCTCCTACACTCTGAAGCTGGCGGGCTGAATTCTGTTGTTGGTGTGGCCATCTTGCGTGTGATTGCAGCTGTTGCTTTGGGATCGAACAAGATACTTTCTCCGAGATCAGCTTTAAAGTATTGGCCATCCGAAGAACTGCACCACACTTGGAACCCAGTGGATTGAATGTCTATTCTATTCACATTCAGTTGCAGATCGATGGTGGGGTGGGATGGTGTATAAACCCTTGCTCCTCTGCGCTGTTTTGCTGCAGGTTCTTCGTTATATTGGCTGGCTGGTGCTCTTTTCTTTTGATTCCCTGTAGATTCCCCACTGGACTGGCTTGCCGGGGCTCTTTTTTTATTTACCCCTGTATTGATTTGCCCAGCCAGCCTCCCACTCACCCATGGATCTAGAGGGCCTTTTAATATCTTTGGACCACTGCCGCATCAGTCGCCTGGCTTCCATAGACTCCACCGATGACCATTGGGGTTTGCTGATGACACTTGAATAATCATCCGGGGTTGTCGTCATCCAAAGACCATTGGGTTCTGAAAGTATGCCAGGAAGCAACCTTCTGGAAGCCCCACTGTGTTCCTTCCTGACATGAGCCAGGAGGTCAACAGTCCGCCGGAAACGTCTCTCACCCTCAACACATAATGGACAGACTACTTCCAATTTATGATGGACGACTGACTGCAGGTGTTGCTTCATTTCCTTCTTCGACCCCACCTCAACTGTACACTAGCGACATCTCAATACACCAAGAGAAGCCATTCTGAAAGTACGAGAGCCTCAATATATTCATCTGTGTAGCAGCTATTGGATAGGACAACATCATGAATATCTTCCCAGGTGAGTATAATCTGTATAGGTACCCCCACATGAGCTACTTCCGAAGGAATCACTGTCACCATACCATTTCCCGACTAGAACTATTGGTAACCGAAATTAGTTATATAAAAACCTAATGGACCTTGCTTGCACCAAACAAGCAGCCTTCCATAGAATACTTCCCCAAGAAGTACTGTAGGAGCAATATTCCGTGCACGTCAGACCTAGGTTGGCCAGACCCACCCTGACCCTGCATAACTGTAAGTGCCCCCAAGGTTCTCCAGTTCCTTTATATAGCTATGCTACCCATCAGGTCCATTCCTTGTTTATATTATTGTTCCTTTACAGATTTTGTACCAATATCAAATCATTTGATCCCTCAAGTCTCTACCCCAAGTAGGAGACTTCCTGCCCTTGTATTCCATTAGGCGATCGATGTGATATGCCTTGGGCTGCTATCTTGGAGATTGCTTCACCAGGTAAGTAAGACCATCTATTTTCTTGATGATAACGAATGGCCCTTTCCAACGAGAGGTGAGTTTTGAACATACTTCTATCTTCTTTGCAGGGTTGTACAACCAAACAGCTTGTCCAGCTTTGAAGGTTCGTTTCTTGGATCGTGTGTCATAGTGCTTCTTACGGTATTCAGCTTTCCGTTTTAGGACCACACGCGCAACCTCGTGAGCAGTTTGTAAACTTTGATAGAGTTCTGCAGTGTACCGTTTGGGGCTTATCCAGAATCATCATTCTGAGGTGACTGTACAATTGCCTGCAGGGGCATGACCACCTCTCGACCAAATACCATCATATTTGGAGATTTCCTAGTGCTAGAGTGCTCGGACGCCCTGTATGCCATCATTACTTGGGGGAGAAATTCGTCCCATCGACGTTGTTGTCTTTCGCAATACATCGTCAGCATCGCAGCTAGTGTCCGATTAAACCTCTCCACTGTTCCATTTGCTTGGGATCTCATACTTGTTGTCCTTGTTTTGTTAATTTGTGAAAGTTCACACACTTCTTTGAAGAGTTCAGACTCAAAATTTGTACCCTGGTCTGAATGTACCTTTAATGGTGTACCAAACCTACAAATGAAGTTGTTCACTAAGGCTTTAGCAACAGTAGACGCCTCCTGGTCTGGCATAGGAATGGCTTCTGCCCATTTCGTGAAGCAGTCCACAATGACCAGTATATACTTGTTTCCCCCATTGGTAATTGGTACTGGTCCCAAGATGTCCACGGCCACCCTCTCCATTGGCTCCCCAACAAGATACTGCCCCAATGGTGCACGATCTAAATCTCTAGGGGGTTTTCTTGCAGTACATTTGTCACATTTAAGACAGTATTCCTGTATTCCGCATTGCGCTTCATGGCAGGCCAGTAAAAGGCCTGTCCAATTCGGCCTAACATCTTGTCACCCTTGAGATGCCTAGCGGATGGAACATCATGATAGTACTTGAATACTTCTTCTCTGCATGATTGAGGTACTATCAACTGGTACACTGTTTTCCCATTGTCGTCTATCCAAACTCTATGTAACATGCCCCCAACCATTTTCAAACGGTCCCACTGCCGCCATAGTGTTTTGAAAGTACTGGATAGATGTGAAATTTTGCACGACTCTGGTCGTCCTTCCCCTTCTTCAAAGGCTAGCAAAATTGGACCCACATCAAGATCCTGTATCTGCTTTGACCGTACTTCACTGGGTGTCCACCCTTCTAGTATGGCGATGGTCTGTTTAAGTCCATCAACAGTGGGCTTCTGGCTCCTAGTTACTGCCAAAGCATGCCCTATATCACCTTCGTCATATTCAACATTAGATTCAAGTTGTGAGTCTGTCAACTTACAAGGATCCTCCTCCACATCCTCGTTCAGCTTCTGCTGTTTGATGCACACCTGGCATGGCCTTCTCGACAATGCATCCGCATTTGCATGACTGCGCCCAGCCCTATGCGTTACCTCCATGTTGTGTGTCCCTAATATCTCTAACCATCTGGCTGTCTGACCAGTGGGTTGCTTGAGATTTTTGATCCAACTCACTACTGCATTATCGGTTCTAAGTAGGATCTTTTGCCCATAAATATATGGATGGAAATGTTTGAGTGCAACAACCACTGCAAGCAGTTCCTTTCTGCTGACACAATATACCCGTTCATGCTTATTTAGCACACGGCTACTATAGGCTATGACTCTTTCTGAGCCATCTTGTTCCTGTGACAACACTGCTCCAGTTGCCAAATCGCTGGCATCCGTGTCCAAAATGAAAGGTTTGTTTGGGACTGGATAGGCCAGTACTGGAGGGGTTGATAATGCTTCCTTAAGATCCATAAATGACTGCTCACACTCAGAATTCCAGTTGAATTTAGCCCCTTTTTCTGTAAGCTTGTGAAGAGGTCGTACCATTGCTGCGAATCCACTGACAAAGCGGCGGTAGTATGAACATAATCCTAAAAAGCTTCTGACTTGCTTAGCATTTCGTGGCTGAGGCCATTGCTGGACTGCACACAATTTATCAGGATCAGTTTCCACACCTTCTTGAGATACCTTATGCCCTAGAAATTTTGTTTCCTTCTGAAAGAGAGTGCACTTAGATGGCTTTAGTTTCAACTTGGCCTCTTTCAAACGTTTGAATACTCGCTCTAGCCTTTCTAGAGCCTGTCTGAAATTTTCACTCGGGATCAAAATATCATCGATATAAAGTATACACTCTTCCCAATGGAGTCCCCGGAGTACGTCCTCCATAAGTCTCTCAAACGTGAATGGAGCATTTGCTAATCCAAAGGGCATAACTGTAAATTGATACAGACCCTGCCTGGTGGTGAACGCGGTCTTTTGCTTATCTTCTTCCACTACGGGAATTTGCCAGAATCCAGAGTGTAAATCTAGACAACTAAACCAACGTGCACCAGAAAGTGAGTCCAGGCACTCATCAATTCTCGGCAGAGGATACGCATCTTTTCGTGTCAAACCATTCAGCCTTCTAAAGTCTACACATTATCCCATACTCCCGTTCTTCTTTGTACAGAGACCAATAGGAGAGGCCCAAGGGCTATTGGATGGTTCGATGATACCACGGCTACTCATCTTCTGTATCTCTTCTTTCTCAATGGCTTGTTTCCCGAGCGGTAGTCTACGGGGCGGTTGTCTTATAGGTGCTGCGTTTCCTTATTTATGGAGTGTTTCACTCGATCTGTGCAGCCCAGATCATCTGGAGACTTTGCAAATACTGATTGGTTCCTGATCAGAAGTTCTGCCAATTCTTTTTGCTGTTCGGAGGTTAGATGGGTTGAACTTCGCATCATAAGATCCTGAAGATGCTCTGGCACAGAATTAAATGGCATCGACTCATTGTCGCTAGACATTGCTGCACACTGTATATCACTAGCACTGTCAGTCTCGTAAAATGATTGGCAAGTCCCTAATCGTGTTCCTGGATAAAGTGTAACATCATCACTGTTGTGATTAATGAGTTGGATCGACAAGTTTGGTGACCGTGTATCAACTATGCAATTCACTGCACGGATACTTTTCTCTCGAAACAGTTCCATGGAAGGTTCAACTACTCCAGATGCAGCTAGGCATTCACTCTGTAATATTCCTATCGGTATCCACCCTATTGAGTGCCCTGGTACTGTAATAGACTCACGGACCTGCACTTGACAGGTCATCTGTGCCTCTCCACCTATCCAACAAGGTACTGGAGCTCCTCCAGTCTCCAGCCTAAGCCACTTGTAATCAATCTTGGAAATATGCTTTAATAGGAAGTCTTGTCCCAGTATCCCAGGGACACTAATATCACAGATAACTATACTGTGTTGATACATTGTACCTCCAACCTGTATCTTAACATCAGCTACACCATACAGGCTCAGTTTTTCACCATTTGCTCCCTGTATATTATTGGATAATGCCCTGAGTTCTGGTCTCACATCATTTGGTTTATGCTTAAATACCTCCCCTGAGAGTAGCGTAGTAGTAGACCCACTGTCGACCAACAAGTGTACTGGTTCTACCATTCCATCAATGAACGTGGTCACAAATAAGCCATTATCCCATTTGTCAATCCTGTTGCTAAGCTGACCTATTCGAATTGTTCCTCTCTGGTTATCTGAGTATTTATTCTCCTTTTCAACACTCTCTGTAACTTCTGTTTTCACGCTATTTAATTCAGGCCTCTCCCCTCCCGTCCTACTTGGGCCTACGAGTGGGACGAGTCCCCGTTTCCCTGTGAAACTGCCGTAGTCACAGGAGTTTCCGGTGGTGGCCTAAGTTTTTGTGTCGGCCGATCCACAAATATAACAGCTCCCACTTCCCCGTCGGTAACTAGGATTACGGCTATTGCGGTAACCATTATTGGTAGCTCTATATCTGGTGCCACCCGATCCATTTCCGCTCTCTAACTTTTCTATGCGCTGTGGATTTTCTTGTAGATTTTCCAAATCGGCATTGCCTACATTCATTTCTTTCTGTTGAGTGGTATTATCTCTAGATACCACTCTAACTGCCGATATTTTCTTTTTTTCTTTTTCACCCACTAGGGCTTCGTAACGTTCTATGACATCCACTGCATCTGTCACAGTCCTACATGACTTGTCAAAGCATCGACATTTCATTTCAACTGTAATACTTCTATACAGCTGATTTAGAGCCAGGGCTTCTTGTGCGCCAACCCCCAATGCCTTTTGCGCCATTTGGCGTAGATCATCACCCAAGGCAGAAACTGATTCATCTATTTGACGTACCCTTCCCTCTAGTTTCGTTAGCCATTTATTTTACTGGCGGGTACTTCCAAAACGCTCCTCAAGTTTCATTGAAAGTTCAGGAAAAGAACGTTTTTCATCCTCCATTAGACCAATATAGAATGTCCGGGCGGGCCCTTTAAGACTAGCCGCTAGAGCCAAAACTTTCTCTCGGGGACTCCACAAACCCAGTTCGGCACAGTCTAAGAAATGGGAGTAATACTCCTCCCAGTCCTGTTTCCCATCGTATGAATCAGGTTTCATCTTGATCATGTTACTACGTCCACTCCCGGGAGAATAATCACCACGTCCATAATCTGACGCACTCGGTCAAACCTTCTTTTGTTACTTCTCGCCCTATCTGGATTTCCCATTGTGACTTCGCCACGTACATCACCCCTATCAGGTGCATCAGATCCAATAGAATCTTGATATTCCTCATCCCCAGAATTATTATCTCCCTGGGCATCAGAATCTGGGTTGGCCCTTTGCTGTAAAACTATTTCCGGATCTGGGCTCTCCGCCATTTTACATATGAAGTAATTTCTATAATAAGAAATATATTTTCCACCCTCCCTGGGTTACGGTATACCACCACACTCACACCTTAGGCTGTTCGAATTACGGAATATTAATTTCGTTTAATATCCCCACTTCCTGACACCAGTGTAATTCTAATGCGTTCTCTCTGTAAAATCACCCGGGGTATTTCTATGGCCTGTCAAAGTTCAAACTCTTTCGATATAACTTTTTCCCCTCTCAATTGGGATCTGTAGAGCCAAGCAAGCACTGTGTATTGGTACCTCAAATGTACTACCAATACCAAACGGAAATAAAACTGTTACTCCTGTATATGTGTCTTTTCCTTCATTCCATACCACCTTCGATTATTAGCATCACAAACACAATGCAAGTCATAAGTAAATTCAAAGGAGAACAAGTTTCATTTATTCGTAATGTATAGGCTGTATATGATCCAATACCATAACACAGTAATTCCCATATAATCCAATACTGCATGTATATGGACAGTGACTCCTTACTGGAAGTAGGCTACCCTTATGATGATACAGTATAGGCACAGCTGTGAGTGGGGTGGGAGATAGCTATTCTGCAGGTTGGGTAAATATAGCTGCATGCATTATAATAGGCGGGTATACACTTTCCTATACCC
The DNA here is from genome assembly GCA_036873755.1 of Hanleya hanleyi. Taxonomy (NCBI): domain Eukaryota; kingdom Metazoa; phylum Mollusca; class Polyplacophora; order Lepidopleurida; family Hanleyidae; genus Hanleya; species Hanleya hanleyi. The sequence goes on from JAVTVY010043825.1 coordinate 99,638, forward strand.
TCAATGGATACTGGTATATGAAACTCTGTAGTGCACTTTATTAGTATATATGCAGATCAGGGTAAATCCCGGACTGCATGTTATAGCCCATCCGTACCTGACAAAACCCAGTTAGCTATCTGATCCAGTCCCCCTTCGCAGCTGCTTTTATAGACTCTGATCACGTGCCTATATGTTAGCCAATCGAAATACAATACCTTCGTCAGAGCAAAACGAGAACGGAACTATTTAACATTTCAATTGTAAGTATATAATTATCCAGCAAGATTTGTGTAGAGCTTACAGCAAATATAAGGAGCGTTTTTCTTTAACTTTTAAAAGATACCATTATTTTGTATGGCAAAGAACACAGTAAAAACCGCTCCAACACTTTAGAGTTGTGCAACCCAGTGGCTACGTGTGTTGGCGAGCAAAAATCGAGCTTGCGATGTTCTCAACAAATTCCTACCAAAATATTTACATAGCTAGTGTCTCTTGTGGTAAACTGGGGAGCGTTTTAATCATAGAATAATATGTCACAATAAATTCTACTTACTTCAGTTAGTTTAACGGTACGCTCTTTATAAAAATGTCATGGAACAGTTTTCCAGCATATGTCGCTTCGTGCGTATGGAAATATCAACAAAATAGTGCGCCCATCTTTAGCTGCACGAATGCGTATTCTACGTTAACAGAGACCATAAACATCAGTAAATCCAACAACATAACCAGATTTAGTAAAATATGTACAGCTCATGTGCTAAATCCTAAAGAATTAAGTAATAATAGTTCTGGATTCATCATTGTAGGTCACGTCATGTAGACGGACAAAAACAACATGGCCGCATGGGCGAGGAGAGGGCTGAATTAAACACGTCGTGTACCGATAAAATGAAGTTACGAAAGGTCATCAACATTGTCCCTAAAGGATAAAGTTCAAGCAGGTAACAGTTCATTATAGTCTCATTCAGGAATGTCAGTTCTTCACAAGAGTTCAAGTTCCGGACAAAACGTGTTGTCATATAACAACAACAACATCATATACAGTTACGTATATTACAATATTAATAAGTGTTATCCTCGGTTTGCTTATTACTATATCGAGAGCTAAAAAGTTTCCTTGTGTATCTCTTTCTTCTTTCATTACTTTAACCTCAAAATTATCAGCGAATAAGATTGCCACACCTCTTGATTTGCTGTTGTTAGAACTAAAATAACATTCTTTATCCCCCCCCCAATTCTAGTATTATTTTTGATTCTGTTTCCTTAGTGAACTGTGTATCTTAACAAACAGAAAATTGAACATTCCTTCATTTTAATGAATTCAAACAAATCGTTTCGATTGGTTGGATCAGCAAGGCCTGTGTGATTCACAGAGAAGGAATTAATTTTGCCCTCCATGTGTTACATATTGGTCGAAAAAATGTATCCATTATCATGCTCAAACAGTATAATATATTCAGTATTTTCACACACAAATAGATTCGAAAAGACATGAAAAAGAATCAATAAGATAAACATTAATTGATAAACACTGGCTGATACATGTACATAAAAACTTACACCTTCCGGCCTGCATGAAGGCCAAGAGCCCACATATACATTAAAGACCAGGGGCCCGGAGTTAAAAGAACAGGAAAAGTCGCTGGACTACCCACAAGTTTGAAAGTGTACGACATGTATATTGTCTTCATGCTACATGTAGCCCGATCACTAATCTAAATGACGTCTTATTTGGTGAAAATCTAATATGATAGCTTGTCCACTACAGTATATTTCATGTCACCTTCTATATAGCTCAGCAAATTAACTTTTGCGCCAGTATCAAGACGGGGTTTTCTTTTACAGATAGGAGCATACCTTAGCACAACATCTCTGAATCCATTTATATAATAATGTAGTTTAGACGTTCTTTATTCACCAAGTACAGATGTAATTGCCCGTTCCGCCAAAAAGCTCACTATCCTCATGGCATTTGCATATCTTTCACTGTTGTTTCAGGGCAGAAAAACGTACAACTTCACACGTTCCTACCAACAAAGCCTTCATACTACCCGTACGTCTGCATGTACTATTTAGGCGTATTTACGCAATATACAGATTTTGCGTCGTATTATATGACGAAAAATTGGACGCATGCATAGTATAGTCGGTAACCTGAAATGGGTACGTATCCCCACTTGACATTTAGCCGTAGTAGAAAAAAGCGGTTTGAGGAGCATAAAAGCACAAAGAGAACGGTTATCGATCTGGGCCAACATATCTTACTCAAACCTGAAAAGATGATCTTAATAATAAACTTGGATGCCCTATATTACCCAAATGGAAAATAATTTGTTGCACAGAATGCTTTTAATTACTATTTATGTAGTTTGGGAATTTTTTGTTACCTTTTGAAATTATATTTATTCCTTTCAACAGAACGTTATTGATCGCTCAAAAAACACGACAGAGTATTGTATACTATATATCAACAGGGTTTTTTTCGTTCATGTATTTCTGACAGGAGTAATTGTTTTCGGAGCTCGGTTATTTCTTGCAACAGTCTGTCGTTCATGCATGGAATGGTTTCTTTCTGTATTTCTGTTATCTCATCGGAATTAGATTGAATGCCTTCGAGGACAGATTTTTCACCTTCGTTTTTATGCCTTCAATTGCCGTTATGTCTCAATGTTTGCGTCTTCAATTTGTTTGTCAATTTTTTTGGTGATCTTTTTTTCCAGATCAGCAAATAGAGCTTTTAAGTTTTTGGGATTGGACATATCTGCTGTAAAGTCTATTTCACCTTGTTCGCACGTAGGCTGGTTATTAGAAAACCTGTTTTCGCCGCTCGAGATTGGCCCATGCAGAGTCTCTCGCTGTTCACGTGGCGTTTTGTTTCTCAGTGCAGAGTCGTTCTTATTACACGCGTATTTTTACCTCTTCCACTTTTTCTGCCACTCATTTAGTTTTTTTGGTAAATCCCAGGTAGGTCTCCAATCACCACAGTATACAACCAGTTCAATTTCCAGGCATTCAATATTTGCAATATACTGGGCCCCATGGAGCGAAGTTAACATGTCTCTCAGATCCACCATGTTGACCGGAAGCCTTTGGTTTATCAGTTCATCCGTCCGTGCCCTGTCCATCCAGTGACTCAACAAAACATCTCCTGGATTCTTCGGCTCATCAATCGGATGTGGTAAATTACAAGCGTCTAGTCCGTCATTCATTATTTAGCCGTCGTCCATTAACGAATATCCGCATCCATAATACAAAGACTTAATTCATATAACTGCATTAGCCCTAACTTCAAAAAATAAATCATAGTATACATAAATATAGGCTAGTTTCCTGCAAGATAGAAGCGGTCAACAGTTTTCAATGATGCTTGTGTGGAGGCTAAGAAAGTCCCGTGGCTACGATTGTCCGGCTCCTATCTTCTAAACCAGGTAGGACACTTTTCTTCAGTGTCCGTCCTTGGTTGCAATAGAAATGGATATGAAACAGGACACTAATCACCAGGACATTCTTATCCATCACACCGGAAAGACATAATGATGTTCCAAAAATATCAAATCCGTATTGCTGATCAGCATTCTTAATCCACGTGAATTTCGTCTTTATCTGGTCACGCTGTGATTGCGCTGGTTCATATGAACATCATGAGCATTTTTAAATAAACACGTATATAGGTTGCTGAACAACGGAATAAAGATAAAGTTACTCATGGAATTAAGAGGAGACTATATGACAAATCTATATAATGTGTCGTTCCAATGCGACTTTCTTGTCGCATACCTGCTGTCTGAAATGGTCAACAGGGCAGCCATCATAGAGAAATGGTTCGGTCTGCAGTGTAGTTCATTGATAGCTAAATCAACAGAGTCATATGGGGAATATTGTTTGTTTGTTACAGAAGAGCGAGTTTGGATTCATAAAACCGCGAGGGTTCCGCACGTACCACATGCACGGTATCCTGAGATGTTTCCTTGTCGTCAGTGTTCTTATCAACACCAACTCTCGTAGAATCGTACAAAAAACCATGGTCAGCATTCCTCCTCTGTGCATTTACAATGCGTCAACTAAGCTTTTTAGCGACAGTCAAATGACAGTTTGGGTTAGCATAGCAATTTAGTATTCAATCTGTAGAATTGCAACTTTTACTCAAATTTTCATATTTTCCCCTCATATTTTCAGAAGTATTATATAAACACCTCAACAAAAGTAAGTTCCCCCCAAAATTTATCTTCATATTTCCCAAGGTATTTGCTCAATTGCGATAAAGTTTGCGACCATGTCTTCCGACTGACCAAGCAGATATAGGGTAGCAATGGGTATTTGGTAGGTCGTTTCAGGAACTGAAGCATGGGCAAAGGTCAAGTCGGCTGCATTTCAAAAGTTGCAAGAAAGGTTTAATCACGATTCTTCGCAGGCACAAGGTCAGTTAATCACAAAGTGCCACAGCAGTAAACAATGGTTAACACTGTGTGTATTCATCGCGATACAATATAACTTTTCGGGGTCGACCTTGTATCCTAATAATAAGGCCGATGAGAGAAGGTCGCAAATGTCCAAGGTTATAAACAGGATGCGAGCGCGATACCGACAAGACATACAGTGTCGTGGCCAATACGCCCGGTATTAACCATTTTTAACTGTTGTGACACTTTATTAAGGTGTCAATTTGGTGATTAAGTGAGCGTGTGCCTGTGAAAAACCGTCTTTAAAGTTCTCCTGCAACTTTTGAAATGCGACCGACTTAAACTTTGCGCATGCTCATTCAGACATGTAACGACCTAAGTAATAATCGTTCTTACTCAATATCGGCTTGGCCATCCCGATGATGTGCGATAAGTTTCATCGCAATCGAACAAATGTCTTTGAAAATATGAGACTATCTTTCTGGGGGAACTTACTTTTGTTGAGGTGTTTAGTATGAGAGCGTCTGTATCATAAACAATTGAGCGAAATAGATCGTATCTAGTTGCTTCCTTTCTAGCTTTAACTTTGTTGTCTTCGTCCAATATTGAAGTATATGGGCCGGAATGAAAACGCCACAAATTCCAGATTTCGGTGGCTATAAGCTTGCTTTGCTTTTACAATAACATTTTTCTCCTGATATATTGAAAACGTACATAAATAATAGATTACAGATATCTACAAATAAATGAGTGAATCAGCGGGTAAATTTCTTTCTTTTAAATTTTGAAAACTGTGAAATGTGCGGATTCGTCCACGAGAATGCATGCTTGGCCAGAGCTTAGCATGGGGCAAATGGTCAGCTCCTGGCCGAGTGTTATGTAAACATAACGGCTTAATCGCCGGTGAATTTTAATCCGAACCGCTGTTTGTCAGCGAGCTGTCTGTACAATAAAACTATTAACTGTCATCCAACAATTTTAATATCAGACGGAGTGTTTTGGGGAAGAGATTTGGGGGCATTCAATATATCCTTTTTTTTTCAATTTGTGAGGAGGAACTTTAGGATGAAACAATTGAACATTGTCTGAAAATTTAAGCCACTCCCCACTTACATACATCTTAGTGGAGATTTCCTTTATTTTTGTTTGATACCGATACATTTTTCGTTGAAAGAAAGACGGCAAGCCTTTCCGCCTGAGTCAAGTTCACTTGCCTTGAAGGAAACTATGTACCGTAACTGAGATGCATGTACAGTGTATATATCTAGCTGAACTCCCGCTACATATGCAGAAAAATATTCAGTAATTTTGCCATTTAGAGAACGAAGGCATGGAAACTGTTTTAAACTATTTCCTTGTTTATGTAAAATGTTTTTTCGGGCTGCAGTAATGTTGGTCAACTGCCTCCGGTGTCAGCTAATGAAAGCGCATTTTTACTTTGAATATCTGATCAGTATCTCACTCGCATAACACTGTTACCTCATTCTTAAAACGATTGGATCACACAATTTTCCGAGACAGTTTTTCTTTCCTGTCAAGCGAAACGAATTTTTTTAAGAGAAAATGTGCACTTGAATGCAAGATGTAATTTCATGAATATCACATATATACCGTGCGGACAAATTATTCATCCCTGTGGGTGGAATCGCTGCATCAATGATCTCTCAAATACTTTATCCGTTATCAAGAATAACTGAGGATATAGGTTGAGTGGGCGCTTAGGTCTACTTGGAAAATGGTGGAGCTTACGAAGTGGAATATTACCCGACAACAAATACTAATTCTTTTAATTACTGGATGTTTACCGCAGCTGTTATTGGGGCAAATATTCATATTCCCGATATACATGAATGCAGTGAAGCAGTCTCTTCAGCTAAATCAACATCAAGGTGAGTGCTTGACTACAATTTGTTTGCATGATACTGATAGTATGATTTCCTAGTGGATGATCTTATCGACACTTTGCGCGTTTAGAGTGTCTGATGGTGCAGTTTCATTTTGCCCATCCTACCAGAACAGCACACAGACTACTGAATTTTGGATGAGATATTCAGCATTCTTTCGTGCATACTCTCGTCAAAATTATAAAATCATAAAATCTATGAACAAAATACAATCTAGGTGTGACGTGATCAACTTTTCGCGAGGAACTATATCAACACGAGTTATTGTTGTTGTTGTTTCTGTAATTTATCGGATAATTTTTATGGATTTTTCTCAGAGATTTTCTGTTATGTTATATAATTCCTTATATTGCTGATGACTAAGTTATTGTGATTTACTAAGAATCAACAGATGATCCTTGTTTCCTAGATTTGTGGCTATCATCTTGTTATTTCGTCTGATTCGAGGGTGCATGCCCTTTATTATTTGGAAGCTGCACGTAGACCTACACAATTTCGTCCTGTTCTCTATATTTCAATTGAAATTTGTGTTGTCAAATTTACATTTGTCTAGAGTTACGAAATCTTGAGAGTTGGATATCTTGGAGTTGAAAATCTTCGGGTAGAAAATTCTTTTTCGTGCAAAGCAATATTTTATCTTGTGAATGTTATCTACATTTTCTGTTATATGCAAATTTTAACAGGAACTTAATGCATTTTAGATGCAAATAGCTTCAGTCTATTTTGGCAGTCATAACTGTGAATCAATCACTGATGTGCTATCTATGCAAATGAGAATATGGAATTGGTACCCAAACAGGGACAGCCACTTCGCCATATGCATAGTCCAGATAGAAAATTTGCTTATAACAGAAAATGTAGATAAAACACAAATATCCTGTCACGGACAAAGCTTAAACACAATACATGTAGGTATCTTCCCCTAGACAGAAACAATAGGAACAACAAATTAAAGTTGATGAACGAAGGCATTCAGAAGCTGTCCGACGGAGAAGATTGAACAAAAGGGAAATAAGCATATAAGAAGATTTGCACATAATAAGAAAACACAAATATCCAGTCTCGGACAAAGCTTAAAAACAATGAGTGTCTTCCCCTAGATAGGATAAATAGTTTATTACAAACCTCCTGTCTTCCCCTAGACAGTAGCTCTGGTATAGCCTTGTTCCATACTACGTGAGAACAACGCTATGGCTGTAAACCAGTCACCAGATGGAGTTGTTTGGAAAATACTGTAGGGCAATATTTGACGAACCAATTGGCCATAACCAATAAAATAATTCGATTCTATGTCCACTTACCTTTCATAAAAATACCTTGTTTATCAGCGACTGTCCATTTTTAGCTTGGCAAGAGATCTAAACTCGGACGAGGGGGGTAAAACTGTCCACATCGCGGCCATCTTGCATCGATCAGAACGCTGATTACGCTGATTACGAAAATTCAAACAGACATGCACGGACATACATTTGTACACGGATATCCATGGACACAAAGAAACAAGAACCATTTTAAAGTCCATGGTCGCAACGCCGCGTTGCGACGGGAGAGGGAATTAGATATCATTCATTTTGTGAACAGCGCGTATATCATCGTAATCAGCGATGATGAACGCTAATGAATATTGCAAATGTGTTACTTCACATACAGTGTTTTTTTTTCGTAAGCAACAACAACATAGGGCTAAAGGTGTTCACAAGAAGTCCTTCTCACAGAAACTGCCTATGGACATTAGCGTGTTCAGAAAGGGTCTTAGCGGGATAAATTTGTTACACGGTTTGTCAGTGACCCAATAGAGAAATATATGGGGTCACTGACAAACCGCGTAACTAATAATATTCGATCACAACTATGTATGCCCTTGAATTGGTTGTAAAAGACACCTTCCATCATTATACGAATCTATCCCTTTTGAAATGAATGCGATCGTTCAACCTGTAGAAACTTTTAAGATTACAGGTCTGGTCAAACGATGCTGTAAATACTTTAACTCTGTGAAGGTATTGATTTCTTTGTATGTATCTCTTCTTTGAAGCCGTTTAGAATTATACTCTTCGCCAGTATGGTCCACACACTATAAATAGTTATCTGATATCGTAGAAAAACCAAGGAAGAGTTCATCAAATATTCATGTTACAAGACTGGTATATTATAATATCAGACAGTTTATATTGGTCCTCGCATATTCATTTTAACTTACCGCATTTATCTCATCCACGAAAAGTTTCACATCTGTATTTTATGCATGTTTTTTTTACGCTAGTAAATATGATTGTCCATATCTTTTATCCCTGACGTCATTTCATGCACCAATTGACGAGACCTTTACGAAATTCAACTTTGTTTTACATATCTCACAACAGAATAAATCTTAGAAAGATTTCGTTTTACCTAAGGTGACTACTTATATTATTTTCAAAATACAGATGGCTGATGTTTTTAGTTCCGCAGGCACGTTCGAAAGGCAAGCAAGTGTCACGAGCTGTCACGTCTCTTTCACCCACTTTAATGGATACATCAATTTTCATTTTTTTTTTTGCGGGAAGCGATTGCATATATATGTAAATATGTATTATCTGTATAAACTAATCTGAAATGCTACCCTAAAGGTAAACCGTACATAATTTGAAGAATGCACTTATGACGCTGTATATAACGTTGTATGGGGGTCTGTTGTAAGCCAGCAAGCTAGATACATAGGTAAGAAGATAAAATAATATCAGATTAGATCGATTCCAAACGAGCATAACATTTTACTCTCTAAAAAAAGTTGAGTAAGATTGGAAATTGATCCCACTAAATAATTTAAGTGGGATTTTCAGTCAACTTGAGTTACTTTTCACTCAACTTGAGTTAAATGTACTCAACCTGAGTGACATTCACTCAAGCATAAGAGTGGAAATTGATCCCACTCAAGTTGAGTGAACTTGAGTGGTTTTAACTCAAGTTGAGTGAAAAGTAACTCAAGTTGAGTGAGAAGTAACTCAAGTTGAGTGAGCAGTAAGTCAAGTTTGAGTGAACAGGTACATTTCACTCAAGCTTGAGTGGAACAGTTCACTCAAGGTTTTTTAAAGAGTACGGGAAAAAATTGTTACTTTTAAGACAGAAGCGGTAAACAGTTTCCAGTGATGAGGGTGAGACATCGTAATGTTCTGTTCATAAAATCATCATCACTGACTTAATTCTTAAACCAAATGAATATCCAAATCCTTCTCCAGAGTATAATATATCAGTCAGGTTTGATTGTGATTGTTCATTTGGACACTATGGAGATAGTCACAGGAAGTAGCTTGTATTTACTCATATTTATATGTCATGCTTGATTCTCTTTGCTATCAATATAGTCATCCGAAAAAGATATTTATATTATGAACGCGATGATATTTTAAGGATTATGACTGGCTTCTTAACCCTATCTGGGCTGGGCATTTTAGGACGTGTTGTGGCCTGTGGGGGGGAGGCGACATGGTCCCCACTAATTATTTTCCTTACCCCTTGAGCTAGGGGGCTGAAACTTACCACACTATAAAATGTAAAAAAAGCCAAGATGGCCGCTTTGATGACGTCACAGTGACGTCATTTTCGAAAACGACATGTTTAGTCGATTTTCAGTCAGATTTTCGGAATTTTGTATTTATGCAATTTCTCCCCAAAAACTGCATGATAAACTAGTAAATATTAATGTGATGTGAAATAAAATAGCTTTTGTCCGCTTTTCATCGCGAAAAAGCAGAAATTTTGAAGAAATATGAGAAAAACATCGCTTTTCTAGGACCCCACGTGACCGCCATCTTGAATTTTCCCATCATCCTCTGCCCGGAGGGTTATGCAAATAGGCTCAAAATGACCCCAATATGATAAACTATAAAGTCACTGAGTATCAGCTCTCCATTTGTTGTCGTTCCGGAGATTGGGCAGAAAGTTTGATATGAGGGGCCTTCCCCCCCCCGGCCAGGTAGGGTTAATGTCGGATCTGATGATTTCATGTTTTTAGATGATAACTACCCTTGTTAATGGCCCATCATTATGTTTCAGTAGCTATTGTTTTTGAAAAGGTGAGGTATTACAGATCTTATTAATCCATTTTTGATAAATGTACTGCAACATTTTTACAAAATCTGTGCTGGAATTTTCCATCTATAAAAGATGAATTAATTGTTTATTTTTTCTTTTCTTATATTTGACAGTGGAGCTGCTGGGTGGAGTAGTCGTCTTATCGTTCAGCCTTGGGGTACCAGCTGCATATTTGCTCCGGAAGTTTGGACCCATACCCACACTTGTTATGGCGATGTTGGTCACATGCGCTGGCTACATCTTCGGTTGGAGCGTACAATTCATGAAACCTGGAAGCGTGTTTGCATTTCCTATTCTACTTATATCTTTTCTGGCCGTAGGTACGAATAGATAATAATTATTTGGGATAGCATTCTCAAAATACGCATGCATGTCGCCTCGTCATTATGCTCTCTCCGTTTCTTGTGACCACCGAAAATGTAGGTTTATTTTGGCAATACCATTCATTGCACACCAGAACCTCACAAAGAGCACGGACTGTCTACGCTATATGGGATGGAATATCACTCTGGAATTTCCCATTTTTAACTGCTGAAAAGATGCAACATAGGCTGGTTCTAAAAGTTTTACAACTAAACTTCTGTCCGCTGTTTTAACAAGAGCCATACAGCAGTTAAATCAGTTTGGGGGAATTATTGTGCTGCCATTTCAAGAAATCCAGATGTTAAATGCATGTGGATACTTTAAAAACATAAAATGTCCTACGGAAGAACTAGATAGCAAAGTAGCGTGCAAGATCTTGGGGCTACTTTGTATAAACCTGTATCTAGTTCCGCTTAAACGTGGGTCTAGGGACCGTTTAGATATCATGTGTGAAACATCTATATGGTGTTCAAATGAACAGACGCAATCAAAGCGTGACCGAGAGACATGCTCTGGAAACGACTTGGAATTCATTTAGATAAAGAATAATAGTCAGTGATTGGGACCTTATGTATAGAACAGCATCGTGTCTCGTGAAATTTTAAGTTCTACGGATTTTTAAATCATAACAAGTTAATATGAAAGCCTCGTAATTGTATTTGATGATTCAGATTCTTAGGCCACCTACAACCAACATCATTTCCGTTCGGATTGAAGGCGACGTTGACCGTATGGGCTTTTTCATTCCTTATAACTGAATGCACGTCTCGGTGGTAGAATATACTTTGATGACACCACTCTCCAGAGAGCGCAAAGACGGCGTGTTCAATAACACCAGATAGATTTATCACTGGTTTATATTCGCTTGCTATAATCCCCGGGAACAGGCCAATAACAGAAAAATGTGTTTTAAGCGGAAATTATTTTTCCCACAGTTTATAAACCTGATCAACTCGGGAAATATAAATTGTCAAGGAACAAAAGTTGCATTTTACTGAAAGGTATACTATTTTAAAACATATGTAGAAAAGATATGCATTTAACGGGAACTGTTTACATTTGACAAAATAAGAATTCAGAGTCTTAGAAGTGATCAACTGATGCTAGGAACATTTTTTTGTTAAATGTGTAATTAATAAAAATATTTTACCCAGAAGTATTGAAAAGCGCAGTCGTGATTCCGTCACGATTTCTTTGTGATTCCGTCACGGACTGGATTTAACCCCTGTGATGATTTACTCGCCCTTTTCTCACGAGGCAAAAAAATCTTAAAATCATTGGGTGATTGTAGTAGGAAATGTCTCATAAGAATAATCTGATCGGAAAAGAGTAGCCAAAAAATAGACAAGCAACACTAGTCAAAACGGAGGACGTTCACCGTGATTCTGTCACGGTTATTCTCAAAGATTATATAATGAAAAATCTGCAATATATTTGGAGATATTATACTTTATTTGAAACTTGACAGCAGAAACTAGGCAATAAGACGTAGAAAGTCTGCTTAAAGAGAATAAAAGTTCAGTAAAGAGCGCTTCAAACTGTTAAAGTACATTCCAATCCGTGATTCCGTCAGGGTGGAATTCATGTGAAGGGGGTTAGAAAGACAAAATTTAAATTCATTTGAAAAAATAGGATCCTACAGCGACATATGCAGCGGAGGTGCGTTGATAGGATATTAATTTGTTTAGATTGGGAATTACAGTGTTCTCAGTTTAGTTCACTGCTCATACGACATCCAACCTCTTTTTGGGTTAGTGGGTCACAAATCCATCTCACGGTACAATGAATCCTGGACACCATAGAAATCATGATCGCACATCACCGTATATCGCAACGCAACCGCTTGACGCCATTGATGACCTCGTTCGTAATATAATATATTTGCACCACATGAAGTTTGATGAGGCGGCGGGGGGAGGGATAGAACGAAAGATTGATTTGTCAACATAAAAGCGCCTAATCCGACATTCAATATTCAGCTGTCGTTCACTAAAGAATTCTTGCGCCCATAATCCAAAAGACCTAATTCACAAAACAGCCTTAGCACCAAATTAAAAAAAACTTTGATAGTATACATAAATATAAGCTGGTTTCATGCAAAATAGAAGAGGCCAACAGTTCCCAAGGATACCGGCAGAACATGTTCCAAAAATATCAAATCCTCATCGTTGATCAAAATTCTCAATCCTATCGCCAAATTTGAGGAGGCGCATGGTGGCATAACCCTGTTTTATAAGTATCTGCAACAATCTTTTGTGTCGCTGACTCAAATCATCACATTTTACACAGGGTTTAGGCGAGTTATGTGTACGTCACTCATATACAGGTCCCACTGGAATATGTCTGGCCTGGGTTCTTTGGGACCTGTCCAGGCCGGGGGGGGGGAGATATGGCCCCTCCCCCTAATTATTTTTCTTACCCCTTGAACTACGGGGCGGAACCTTACCCTTTGTTTCAAGCTCGATCAGAAAATGTAACAAAAAATATACGCCGGCGGCTTTGATGACGTCACAATGACGTCATTTTTAGAAACGTCATTTTTTGGTCGATTTTTCGGTCAAATTTTTCGAATTTTTTATTTATGCAATTTATCCGAAAAACTGTATGATAAATTCGTAAATATTAATCTGATGTCAAATAAAATAGTTTTTGCCCACTTTTCATCGCGGAAAATCAGAAATTTTGAAGAAAAGTGACGAAAACATCACTTTTCTGGTACCTTAGGTGGACGCCATCTTGAGATTATCCATGATGCTATGCTCGACAGGTTATGCAAATAGGCTCAAAGTCACGGAGTGTCGGCTCTCAATTATTTGTCGTTCCGGAGATAGTGCAGAAAGTTTGGTAGGGGGGCCATTGCTATACAAAAAGCGTCAGAGTTTTTAGAAATAGTGGCACAATACCTTTCCCAGAACGCTTTTACTTTCTGAAGAGTACTCGTCAACAGGGCTGAAACAAGCTTGGTGGTGCAGCGTGTAGAACCAGCTATTATTTTGCTTTGTATGGTGATTAATGTGTTTTGGGAGTCGGTACACTTTTGGTATATCGTTACGAGTGGTTAGAAGACAACTACCTATTTCTTTGAGAAACGTTTTGTGGTTGTTAAATAAATCTTTCAGAGTGACTGCTGTTTGGAAGTAGGTAGACGTATTCGATGATGGCATGCTTATACATAATTCCTCAACCAACACCTAGAAATAATATTTATATATGAATATTATATTGTCTTTAACTTTGTTTGTTGGGGGGACTATGACAAAAAAACCTAATTTATGACAGATTTGCTAGATGTTCTTGCGAATTAAGGTTTATCAATGCTTGACTAAGGGTACTTCTGTCGAAATGGCGGATGGTTTAAACGACCTGCACTTGGTGAGTTCTAGCCAATCTGTTGGTACTTTAGGTGCAGCTTTTTCTCTTTTTGACCACTCAATAGCTCATTGTTCTAGTGCAGTCAGGACTATCTTCTGGTTGGCCTTCAGGTTTATTGTTCTCGGTTATCTATATTTAGGTCTCTTCATTAAGTGTTTTTCGTCTTCAGCACTCAATATATCAAGGTTACATATAAAAAAATGTTTGAATAGTGTATAGATAAATTCCCTATAATTACCAGTATTAAACATTTAAAGGATTCCAATAAGTCTGTTTGCCTAATCTTGAACAAAGATGCACTAAATGAAGAAAAACTCCAAAAGGTACCCGACTGCCTTGCGTATTAACGGACTGTTGAACAAATAATATCATTGGTAATTACTGTATATGTCTTGTTATACATGTCAACAAAAGAAACTAGCACTAAGCAATTAATCTGGATGACTCTCACAGGCATTCTGATATGAGGCGAGTGGTCTAGCTTAAAGCATACGAGAGCTCACCTCAATTCAGAGTGCCTGGTCTCAGGTTGTAGAGTAGGAAACCTTCCGTCTGAGTACAAAGGACCTAGAAAGAGGAAATTCCGGGGTGGTTTCAAGATTAGGGTGTCGAAATATGACGACCCCCGGACTACCACTCTCCCTTCCCCGAATCTTTAGTTTGGCTATTTCAGTTATTATAATCGAAAATGATACATATGCAGACGACAATTTATATTTTACAGGGCACGGTGGCAGCTACACTTATGTTGCCTCACTGGTGATAACCTGTAGGAATTTCGGGAACGAACATCAGGGGAAAGTTATCTCTTTCCTGGAAACTGCCTACAGTATAAGCCCAATCATCAATCAACAAGTTTATTTGGCCTTCTTTGTGCATGGCGAATACGGAAACTACAACAAGCACGATGTATATGGCTTTTTCATGTTCTGTGGCGTGTTGTCCGTGATTGTCAATGCTATGTGCTTGATATGTATACTAGAAAATGATAAGACTGAAATGTCAACGAATTCCAGTCGACAGAAACCCGATCCCAACCGACTAGACAACAACGACAACATTAACACGGAACGGACATGTCTATTAGCCACCAATAGTCTAGAAACATCCTTCCTCGGAATTCTGAAGAAAGTGAACACACATCTCTTGTTCTGGTCAACTGTTTTGGGGATTGGCGTTGCTATTCTCTTTGAATTTAATATAGCCGTGTTCACAGAAACACTGAATTACAACCGCGAATTCCATGTCCTATTCATCTGCTATCAGACGTGTGTGGTTATGTCACGTGTAGGTTTGGTTTTCTTTGCGGATGCTTCAGCCAAGAAGGTGTCATGTATGGTACATCTGGCTGTTGTATTATTCCTCGCAGGAATAGCATTTACTCTTGCTTCGATAACGGACATGTCTCTCGTGTACTATTATATACTGGTGAGCATCTGTGGAGTTATGTTGGGTGTCGTCCGGCCTGTCACGGCCATCACGATGAAGAGACGATTCAGCGAACCGTTGTTCGCTTCTGCCTGGACGTTGTTCGTCTTTTGTAGCAGTTGTTTGAATATGGTTTTTCAGCAAACATTGTCGACGCTTTACCAGATGAACATACCAGATGACGCCCGTACATGTTACGGACAACAGTGTTTAGAGGTTATTTTCATATTATTTGCAGCTCTTTGTTTTCTGGTCGCCTTGTTGTCGGTTATACTCACGGTTAGAGCATATTGAAGTTATTTGCACTCTGTGAGATTCATTATTAGATTGCGGGTTTTTTTATGGATGCGAGTCCTGCGCTCGGGAGGGAAGAGACGAGCTTGCAATGAGGGGCTCGGGAGGGAAGGGACGAGCTTGCAATGATGACCAGGATGAGGACTTTAAGACAAAAATGAAGAATAAAAGTAAATTGTTGTATAATTTTTGCTTTAATTTTGTTGAATACTATTGATGAATCAGCAGCACTGTGATTATATGCAACTGTTATGTTGTTTGGATTTCCTGTCGTCTGCAAATTTATCAAGAAAAAGTAGTTCCGGCCAACAACTGTCCAATACGAAAGCACAAGTATCTAATAATATGAACAATTTGGACAGAATATAATTCTTCGAATAAATGTGACTTGATAATCTCAGCTGTTATCGGTGATTTTGTTAACCATGTAATATTGAAACATTCTGTATTTTGGGAGAACACATATGGTAATTTCGCAAAATCCGCAAGTGAGATGTTTTGGGGCATTGCGATATTTATAACCAGTGTCACGTATTTTATTCTGTTTAAGTAGGGTGAAGAGACTGCTCCAACGAACGCGCTCAATCGAAGCATGACGGACATATTCTTACTCTAAAATAGGTACAGGCACTTATGATATTTATGTAACCCTGTTTATACATTGCATCAATGAATGGGTATGACGGTGTTGGTGGCTTCATAGAAGGATGTCATTTTAACTCCACGTAATGATATGTTTGCACCCCGTACTGTTTGTGCAGTTTGTTACACACGATAATGGGGTATGTCCTCTCCTAGTCGACAAGATATCATTTATCTGATACACCAGGCCTCGAACTACGAATAGCTCCGTAAACTGGCCTTGATTGAACAGACCACCGATGTAAGAGACTTTGCCGTCTCCCTGGACCCCCCCCCCACACACACACACTATGCTTCAGGCACTAAAGCCACGGTGGAAGCAATTGAACATTTAACCCCGTGTTTGCAATATGGCCGACACCGTAAATATAGTGTCTATGAATTTTCAAGGATTGGCTGATTCCGAAAAACGGTTCGACCTTTTCAACTATCTGCGAAAAAACACTATTCAATAATCTGTTTACAGGATAGACATACTGATACAAAAACTGCAAGTAATATTAGATCCGAATGGGGCTTAGATGCCTGGACATGTCCCTTCCGACCCAACTGTCGTGATCTCTTGTTTCTTTTTAACAACAACAATTTCGATTATAAAATTGACAAAGTCATCAAAGATCCCGGTGGAAATTACCTGATAATGAGCTTAGCGATACATGGCACGCCTATAACCCTTGCAAACATTTATGGTCCAAACACCGACAGTACCAGCGTTTTCTAACAGGGTGTTTAAATTATCTTAGACCTGGAGAATCCTTCTCTTATTATTTGTGGTGATTGGAAGTTGGTATTGGACCCAGCATTGGACACTGAAAATTATAAACACGTCAACCACCCACAGGCTAGAAAAGTTGTCTTGGATCTAATGAATAATTACAGTTATACCGATGTTTAGAGAATAAATCACAAGGATGAGCGCAGATATACCTGGCGAAGACGTCAACACCCTCGACAACAAGCTCGACTTGATGTCTTTCTAACATCACCAGATATTTTTAATATAACAACAAACACAGATATTAAGCAAGGCTACACTGGCTGACCATTCTGTTATTTTGATCTAATGTAAATTTACAAATACAGACAGGGGAAGATCATAATGGAGATTCCACTGTTCACTGCTTCGGGACATAGATTATATTAACATGGTAAAAGATAAGATTAACTCAGCTGTGGACGGCTATGCTCCCAAACCATATAACAGAGACTCTTTACCCATTTTAGATAAATAAATGAATTTAATCAAATTTACAACCGGACATAAAAGACGAATTGTTTTTAAAAACTTTACTCATGAGATTGAGAGGCGAAACAAAAAAATATGCTTCAATGAAAAAAAGACAGCGGCAAAAGGAAGAATGTGGTTTAGAAAAGGAAATCGAGTTTCTAGAAAATAAGTGAAACAGAACTTATTAAATGTAGACGCGGTAAATGTAACTAGGCTATGCGAATCCAAAGAAAAAAAAAAGGAAAATATTAGATAAGAAAACAATTGCAAGGACAAGGGCGAAATGTGCAGACAAGGGTGAAAAGCCCACCAAATACTTTGTCGGCCTTGAAAAGAGAAATTATACCAATAAACTGAGGACTAAATTAACACTAGATACTGGAGAAATCCTTTTTGATATCAAAGTGATAACAGCCGAACATGTAGGCTTAAAAAGCAACAAAACGGAAACGCCGTGCATGGACGATATTGAAGAAACCTTGAATTGACTGGAAGTCGACATTTTAACTTGATAAGAATCCGCAAATTAGAGGGGGAAATTACCTATGAAGAGCTGACACGTGGACTAAAGAACACACATAACGAAAAATGCCGCGGTATCGATTGTTTTCCTGTATAATTGTTTAAAATGTTTTATGGGTTAACTGGACCTTTTGTTCTAAGATTTGTCAACGCTGGGTATAATGAGGGTGAACTTTGTATTAGTTAGGCGTGATAACATGTCTCCCCAAACCTGATAAAAATCGCAACTTATTGAGGAACAGGCGACCTATTACGCAGTTGAACGTCATCTATCAGTTAGCCTCATCCTGTATCGCAAAGAAAATTAAGTTAGTTTTAGATTTGTCCAGTTTTAGGGATTTGTCCAGGAGTGCTACAAGGGGAACATATAAGACGGATATATGACCTGATGTTATCTAGTACAGCAAAAGATATACCCAGACTCCTTTTGTTGAAAAAGATTTGGATTCTGTGTCATGGTCATTTTTGGAAGAAGTAATGAAGGCCTTCAATTTCGGAGATTCAATCAGAAGGTTAGTTAAGACATTTTACGCAAATATTCAGGCGTGTGCTATATAAAACGGTCGTCTATCAGAATTCTTTCAAAACGGGCGCGGATGTCGACAAGGTAATCCTCTATCGCCAAATCTCTTTGTGTGTGTGTGTGTGTGCCGAAATCCTAGGTGTTTTGATTCGAGAAGATTAAGGTATGAAAGGTATGACAAGTGGAGACGTTGAATACAAAATATGTCAGTACTCAGATGACACACATCTGATCCTTGACGATTCTGAATAGTCAATAAGAAAAGCACTCGAGACAATAAGTCACTTTTACAAAATATCTGGATTGAGGTCAAATATAGAGAAAAATTAAAGCAGTATGGATAGGAACCTCGACTGGATCTGAAATGACTATGTACCCGGACGTTAAACTGGATTAGGTTACAGATTTCAATCTTTTAGGAATAAATCTGTCTACCATGATTTTCATGGACATTTGGAAAGTAAAAGTTCTTTATTAAAAATTGGTTTGAAAATAAGGCCCAGTACATTCGCGACATTGTAAGTGGTAGAGACGAAATACTACTCTTTCGGGATTTTAAGATTAAGTTTGGTTTGACGGGAATAATTCAAGACCATGTGTGTTTGGTGAAATAATTCCTGCAGAATGAAAGAAACATTTATGTAAAAAGGAAATTCTCCCTGAATTGTATGCACCCGTTCTGGGAACGTCAAAGGGGTATTGGTAAGGCAAGACAAGGGGTGTAGATGCTACTATGACATTTTGAATTCAGACAAGGAGCTGGTGAATAAATCTGAAAGACACTGGGAAGAGATTCTACCGTTAGGCCTGAATTCTAATTGAGCCTATTTATATGAGTAGCTTCACATGTACAGCTGAGACTAGGTTCAGAAGTGTACAATACAAAATACAACATTATCTACGAACTCCTTTTCTTTCAAAATTAAGATACGGACTCTAGATAGCTCTCATAGCTCTCTAGATTTCTATTTAATACCGCTTATGCCGGTGCTAGCATATAAAAGCGTACCTGAGATACAACACATATCACGAATCGTTAGATTCTTGGTATGTGCTATAGAATAGGTTAACCTGAAGACTATACTGTGAAGTCATGTGGCTCTGTCAGTATGTCGGCACCTCTTCCCACTTCCCTCATATGTGTTGTAATTTTTACCTGTATATGGCGAGATTCTGCTGGTGGACGTTTCGTTCCCGAGGCCCGCCCCTGTACAGACCTTTTGGTCTTTGATATATGTTGGCATTTGTGGGAAGCTGATGCTGGGTCGACATCGGGCCTTACAGACAAGTCTTTTGTGTTAAATGCCGTTATTTTCATCTGACGACGATACAGCTCACTAATCCCCAGTGTACGAGTTGCCACAGCGAAACAGCACACCAATTACAAATATACGAGTTGTCAGAGCATTTCCATCATAGCTCTCTAGATTTGTATCTAATACCGCTTATACCGGTGCTAGGGGCCGCGTGGTCATATCATCCAAGTTGCCACATGAACAGGTACAATACAAGCGTACATGAGATAAAACACATATCACGAATCGTTAGATTCTTGGTATATGTGCTTTAGAATAGGTTAGCCTGAAGACTATACTGTGAATTACAAGCGTCTAGTCCGTCATTCATAATTCAGCCGTCGTCCATTAGAGAATATCCGCGTCCATAATCCAAAGACCTATTCCATATTCCATATAACAGTATTAGCACCAAATTCAAACAGACAATCATTGCATACATAAACATAGGCTTGTTTCCTGCAAGAGAGAAGCGGTCAACAGTTTTCAATGATGCCGCCAAGACATCATGATGTTCCAAAAATATCAAATCCGTATCGCTGATCAGTATTCTTAATCCATAATATTCGTTGTAAAGTCGTCATCTAAAGAATGATGTATCTCAGTCACGCTCTGATTGTGACTGTTCATATGAGTACCATGAGGATCTTGAAGTACATGGGTTCATACGGCCCCTAGCCCCGGGTTAAGCGGAATTAGACACAAGTTACGAAACGTAGCGCCATAGATCTTGCACGTTACGTTCGTATTTTGTTATCAGCATGCGATATGTATCGCCAAATTTGAGAAACTTTGAGTGGAGGCGCTTGGTGGAATAGCCCTGTTTTATAAGTTTCTGCAACAATGTTTTGTGACGTTAATTAAAATCATCACATTTAACACAGGATCTAGCAAGTGCTACTAAGCGAGATATGTATACGCCATATGCAGGTCCCACTGGAATATTACTATCCAGAAAGAGATAGTTTACGATGTGGCTCTGTCAGTATGTCGGCACCTCTTCCCACTTCCCAAATATGTGTTGTAATCATGACAAATGTGTGTACTGTGAAATAAATAAAGAGACAATTAAACACCTTTTTGTATTGTCCAATCGTAAAGCAACAATCGTTAATTTATTTCTTGGAATATTATCCATGGTTGGAGTAGCCGACAATTATTCCTCAATACTATTTTGCTTATTACAAGTATACTACAGAGAATTAAATCGCCAAAATGCAGATGATTCCGTCTAAACTGTTTTAAAAATTGGGTATCAGATGTGGGTAGATGTACCCGTCAATGTATTCTTTTGTCATTGTAATTGTTTGTAAATATGCTGTACTTATTATTACATGAAATTTATAAAAAAAAAGTAATAATAAAAATAATGGTCATTGTTTAGGATTTTTTATGCAAAGAATTTCATTCTTCTCTCTTGTAAGTAAGCATGTGCTTTATTTATTATTTTTAACCCATACACATTTGGAATTGTTGCTAACTCGATTAGAAGTTTGCAACACAAAATTCTATATAGAACATTATCTACACCTTTTCATTCAATATTAAGATACGGACTCATGACAAATGTTCGTACTACGAAATAAATAGAGAGACAATTAAACATCTTTTTGGTTAATTTATTCCTTGGAATATAGAGGCAACCTTACCATCCAGAATATTATCCATGGGTGGGGTAGCCACCAATTATTTCTCAATACTATTTTGCTTATTACAAGTATACTGAAGAGAATTAAATCGCCAAACGGCCTGAATATAATATTTCAATCAGAATCAGCATTGTTGTCAGCTTTTGTTGTCACTGTCAGCAAGTTCGCTCTATTATTTGCAATGGTGACCATTAGCCCAGCTTGTTAACAAAACTGTTTGACCCAAGGTGACTTAAAATGAGCCCAAAATAGCTTCACGTGATAACAAGCGTCCGATCCCTCATTCAAGATTGCCCGTCTTCCATGAAAGACTTTTCGCGTCAAGAATCGAGTTAGCAACAATTCCAAATGTGTATGGAATAAAAATAATAAATAAAACACAAGATTTCTTACAAGAGAAAAGTGATATGTATGTATGTGGATATTGAAAAACTCAAAATGTCTTACGGAAGAACTTGATGCTAAAGGTCACATACCGTACAGACATGTATCCACATGGGATTTCTCGACTCTTCATACTACAATCCCTCATCAGGACCTTATTGACCGTCTAAGTTCATTAATAGTATCTGTGTTCAAGAAAACTGATCGTAGATATATTAATGTCGGAAGCCAAAAAGCATTCTTTAGCTCTACTACATACAAGAGATATCATTCATGGGATGTTTCTTTGTTTATAGAGTTGCTTGAATTTCTCATTAAAAATATCTATGTGAAATTTGGCAACACAATATATCAGCAGCATATAGGTATGCGCCTCCACTCGAGGTTTCTCAAGTTTGGCGATACATATCGCATGCTGATAGCAGGGTGCGGCCGTGGCGTGCAAGATCTCTGGCGCTACGTTTCGTAACTTGTGTCTGGTTCCGCTTAACCCGGGGCTAGGGGCCGTATGAACCCATGTACTTCAAGATCCTCATGGTACTCGTATGAACAGTCACAATCAAGGCGTGACTGAGATGCATCATTCTTTGGATGACGACTTTACAACGAATGTTATGGATTAAGAATACTGATCAGCGATACGGATTTGATATTTTTGGAACATCATGATGTCTTGGCGGCATCATTGAAAACTGTTGACCGCTTCTCTCTTGCAGGAAACAAGCTTATGTTTATGTATACTATGATTGTCTGTTTGACTTTGGTGCTAATACTGTTATATGAAATATGAAATAGGTCTTTGGATTATGGACGCGGATATTCTCTAATGGACGACGGCTGGATTATGAATGACGGACTAGACGCTTGTAATTCCAATGGGTACTAATTGTGCACCCCTGTTGGCTGACCTGTATCTGTTCTCTTATAAATATGACTATATGCAGGCGCTTTCAAAAACCGATCCATTCAAAGCCCGTTCCTTCTCATTCACCAAACGCTGTATAGACGATCTTCTCGCTGTGGATAATCGCTATATAAATGACGCAGTGAAGGATATATATCCACCTTCACTGGATTTGAAGGAAACTACAGACAGACTTACAGGCACATCATATTTAGATCTATATCTCTATAAAAATGAAGCGGGCATTCTCTCTCGTCGACTTTATGAAAAAAGAGATGATTACAATTTCGAAATCGTAAACTATCCCTTTCTGGACAGTAATATTCCAGTGGGACTTGCATATGCCGTATACATATCTCGTTTAGTAGCATTTGCTAGATCCTATGTTAAATGTGACGATTTTAATCAACGTCACAAAACATTGTTGCAGAAACTTATAAAACATGGCTATTCCACCAAACCCCTTCACTCAAAGTTTCTCAAATTTGGCGATACATATCGCATGCTAATAGCAAAATACGAACGTAGCGTGCAGGATCTATGGCGTTACGTTTCGTAACTTGTGTCTAATTCCGCTTAACCCGGGGCTAGGGGCCGTGTGAACCTATGTACTTCAATATCCTCATGGGACTCATATGAACAGTCACAATCAAAGCGTGACTGAGATACATCATTCTTTAGATGACGACTTTACAGCGAATATTATGGATTAAGAATACTGATCAGCGATACGGATTTGATATTTTTGGAACATCATGATGTCTTGCCGTCATCGTTGAAAACTGTTGACCGCTTCTCTCTTGCAGGAAACAAGCCTATGTTTATGCAATCTGATTAAAACTCAGACTTAATAAACCGCTCCTCTTTCGAACATGTCGCTGATTAAGATCTGGGACAGTTCCTATCTTAAATCTGTCGCGCATGTCAGACTGGCGACCAATCACAGTCCAGCCTCAACAGGCGAAGAGCCTGTATCGGCGCTTTCCATTTGGAGGCAAGGCCAGCATTGCTCCGGTATATTAAATGGAAGTGCACAATCAAGCATTGCCAGCGGCCACGCCGACTACGAGAAATGGAAAGCGTCCTATACCGGTATTCAGTGGCGGCCAAGGGCGAGATCTAAAATTATGGTGTGTTGGCGTGTCCGCATTAAAGCAGGAGCGACTGCGGATGCTCTCTTGCATGCTACGTAAAAGACACTGTATAGCCGTTCTTCTTACCGGCTACGGGAAATCTTTATGTTGCCGAGTGTACGGACGAGACGCAGAAAAATCCCCGCCTAAAGGCTGAAGCTTCAGGCGGGGCTGTCGACTCAGTCCATGAGCGATCACCGAAGATTATTATTTGCTCCCCGTTGCTCTCTTCAATGACAGACCAGGTGAAAAGATCAAGGGATATTTCTTGCACTGCTGGATATATAGGTACGGTTATTTGTTTTATAAAATCAGTTCATAACTGCATCGCAACAAGAACGGAGATTAGGAGATTAGCCGTCACGCTATAATACGAGGCGTCTCATTGGGCGACTATTTGACCCGGAAACTATTTGATTCGGAGTTCATCTGACGGATTTGTTATAGGAACTGTCCCAGATCTTAATCAGCGACATGTCCGAAAGAGGAGCGGTTTATTAAGTCTGAGTTTTAATCAGATTGATGTTTATGTATACTATGATTGTCTTTTTGAATGTGGTGCTAATGCTGTTATGTGGAATAAGGAATAGATCTTTAGATTATGGACGCGGATATTCTCTAATGGGCGACGGCTGAATTATGAATGACGGACCAGACGCTTGTAATCTACATATTTCTATGGCGTCAGCAAGACAAAATAAAATAAGAAGTACAGTATATATACAAACGATTATAATGACAAACGAATACATTGACGGGTACATCTACCCACACCAAGCACACATGTACTACACATAGACTAACGTAAGTAACAAATATTTTGATTAGAAAAATAAAATAGTCATGCCAATTCCATGAACATATCAAAGTTTTTATCTACCGTATGACACACGTGGTCAGTCTCCTCTATAACACTTTCAACCGACGCCCAATTTTTTAACGAAATTGGACGGATTGGCTGTATCATCTCATCTGATGACGGAGTACCTAATTCCAAAACTCGTTTTATCCGAGATTATTGATCTTGTCTTTATCCGTTTTATCCGTCCCCTCCCACCCAGTATAGCAACGAAACAGAGGTGGTAAACAGGTTGCTGGGTAACTCAATTAAGATCTGTTCCCTAAGGAACTAACAGGAGACTTTATCTCAGATTCTATATAATATACCCTCGCAATGCAACATTCTTGTCTCATTGCTGCTGTCTGAAATATGACCAACAGGGCAGCCATCGTGGAGAAATGTCCAGGTCTACTACGTAGTTCATTGATAGCCCAATCAACAGAATCATATGGGGAAGATAGTTTGTGTGTTTACCGAATAGTGGGTCGGAAAAAAACAGGTAAAAATGTCAAACACATGCGAGTTTGGATTCAAAGGAACCGTAACGAAACTTCATGTACCACATGCGCGATATACATGACCACAGTGGTTGGAGCATATCGTGAGATGATTTCTAATCGTTGTTGTTTTTATAAACACCAACTTTCATGAAATTGCACACAAATCTCTATTTTAATGACCCATCAGATGATGATGGGGTAATATTGTAACAGCATTTCATTATGTAGATGTGCATAATCAACACAACACCAAATTCCATAATTGCATAGGATCATATCTGAGCTGTATGCACATCATCCGGAAATGCAATGGCCTAACACTCTACAGCGGGATGTAGACACGAGTGAAGCAGTATTTTCTTCAGTCATATCGCTTCTGCTACATGTTCTAGTCTAGCATATGCCATATCGGTTTTTCCTCTCAGTCATTGTTAGCCAACAATAAACCTCTAGAATGAATACAGGGGAGTTGGGTCAGACGGTTGTTTCAAGTTTTTCAGATTACCAGTTGTCAATTATCTGTTTTCAATTTGTGACGAGGAACTTCAGGATTCTCGATACTGATAGTTTTTCTCTTGAAAAGAAAGATCATGTCCAACAAAATTGCGTGAGACTAAAGGTCACTACCGTGAACGAAACGATGACCGTAACTGAGTTGCATGTACAGTGTGTATATCTAGCTGAGATTCCGCTACATATGCAGACAAATGTTCAGTAATTTTGCGATTTAGTGAACGAAGACAAAATCATTCATACTATGTTCGAACCGTCGAAGAAGAGAGATGGCTAAAGTCCGATGTTGTAGCATTGAGGTGCCAGATTATTAGCACAACATATATGGGATCGTATAGCAGGCGTCAGATCCAAAATTCAATATTCAGCCGTCGTCCATAAAAAAAATTCCGCGCCAATAATCGAAAGACCTATTTCTTATGACAACACCAATTCCAAATGTGTATGAAATAAAAATGATAAAAACAGAACTGGTTTCTTACAAGAGAGAGGCGGTCAACAGTTTTCGACGATGTCAGCAAGGCGTGATGATG
This sequence comes from Hanleya hanleyi, assembly GCA_036873755.1. NCBI lineage: Eukaryota > Metazoa > Mollusca > Polyplacophora > Lepidopleurida > Hanleyidae > Hanleya > Hanleya hanleyi. The sequence continues at coordinate 126,122 of JAVTVY010043825.1, forward strand.
TTTGTATAAAATCCAGGCGCGGCGGAGCCGGGGAATATGAAATGAGGGGGGGGGGGGTGGCAAGGACCACTTTGCCTCCCGCCCAATAATTGTAACTGACGTGCCTTGAAATGGGTCAGATATGTGAATTTTGCGGGGGAGTACCCCCGTCCCCCCGATCACACCTTCAGAAGCCTCAAGTATTGACTAGGTTTACATTTGAAACACTGGAATGTGCGATCAGTTTCCCTTTGAAAAGCTCTCCGCCTATTTCGCCGACAAATAACCTTATTTACTGAGCACCGGACACTGCATACATCCTCCAGGCACTCGTTCCGTAATTCAAGTGCGGCGGGGGAGATGACATTACAATGGTCTAAAGTTGTGTTCAAACTGTAACTTTTCCCTTGGGTGGGTGGGTATAGATGAAAAATATCATCGGCGAATTAATTTCGAACCAACGTGGTGAAAGATCGCCGATTGGATGTTTTTTCAACTCTTATGAGTCGGTTTTATTGCGAGATATTCTATCACTGTCAAAGTTCTCAGAAGCGCCAAAGTGCGTTAAATCAAGTCTAAAATTCCAAAATCATCCAGGGGACTCCCCCTCCCGGGCCCACCCCCGTTTGCTCTCCCCCCCCCCCCCAAATCAAGTCGTTCCGCCGCGCCGGAAATCCTAATCACTGACGATTATTCTTTATCCAAATAAATGTCCAGATCGTTCTCCAGAGTATGTATTTCAGTCACGCTGTAATTGTGGTTGTTCATTAGAACACTGCGGTAAAGTAAAACCCTTGATATTTAAACATCCCCTAGACCCGGGTTAAGCGGATTTAGAAATAAGCGGCTTAGTTATGAAATGTAGTCTTACGATCATATTTTGCCGTGAGTGTATGATATTTACCACAGAATTGAGATACTTAGATTGGATGCGTTTCGGGATATAGTCTTGTTTGACAGGTTTCTGCAATTATGTTTTCTAGCGCTGATTGAAATCTTCACAGTCTTTAAATGATCTAGCAAATGTTTCCAGGCGATAACTGTTTACGCCGTATACAGGTCCCTCTGGAATATTGCTATGCAGAAATGGATAGATAACTGTATCAATATTGTACTCGTCTCTCTGGTCATGAAATAGAGCTGAAGGAAAATCCGGATCATTCTTGTGCTTTGGATTGGTTATCTATTAACAATATCTGCATACAGGTGTATTCATACATGAACAGATACAGGTCTACCAAATAATGATGAATCCTTTGCCATCTAGTTCATCCGTAAGAATTTTTTAGTTTTTATCTATCCACATGCATTCGAGGTCTGAATTTCTTGAAATGGCATAGATTTTATGCCCCCCGCCTTAATTATTTATCTTACCTCTTGAGCTAGGGAGCTGAAACTTATCACACTATACCATTGGGTCAAGCTCGATCAGAAAATGTAAAATATATCCAAGATAGCCTCTTTGACGACGTCACCGTGACGTCACTTTCAAAAACGGCATTTTTAGTTGATTTTTCGGTACCCCCTTCTCTCCTGAGAGTTTATGTAAGTATGAACAAAATGACCTCAGTATGATAAAATACAAATTACAAGCGTCTAGTCCAGCCGTCGTCCATTAGAGAATATCCGCGTCCATAATCCAAAGACCTATTCCATTTTCCATATAACAGTATTAGCACCAAATTCAAAAAGACAATCATAGTATACAAAAACATAGGCTTGTTTCCTGCAAGAGAGAAGCGGTCAACAGTTTTCAATGATGCCGGCAAGACATCATGATGTTCCAAAAATATCAAATCCGTATCGCTGATCAGTATTCTTAATCCATAATATTCGTTGTAAAGTCGTCATCTAAAGAATGATGTATCTCAGTCACGCTTTGATTGTGCCTGTTCATATGAGTACCATGAGGTTCTTGAAGTACATGGGTTCATACCGCCCCTAGCCCCGGGGTAAGCGGAATTAGACACAAGTTACGAAACGTAGCGCCATAGATCTTGCACGCTACGTTCGTATTTTGCTATCAGCATGCGATATGTATCGCCAAATTTGAGAAATTTTGAGTGGAGGCGCTTGGTGGAATAGCCCTGTTTTTTAAGTTTCTGCACCAGTGTTTTGTGACGTTGATTAAAATCGTCACATTTAACACAGGATCTAGCAAATGCTACTAAGCGAGATATGTATACGCCATATGCAGTTCCCACGGAGTGTCAGCTCTCACTTTTTTGTCATTCCGAAGATATGGCAGAAAGTTTGATAGGGTGATCATGATGGCCCCCAAGGCTTGATAGGGTTAACTGCCCGCAGGACGCTTGTTACCAAAGTTGATTAGTTGTACAAATTTTGGAACCAGCTATATATCTAGCTTTGTATGATGTTTTTGCATATTGGGAGTCCAGTACAATTTTAGTATATCGGTATGAAAATTGTGATAATAAACCTGTATAGCATGACTTCATGTAAGGTGTCGACGAACGCTTTTCTGTAGAGTCATATGATTGGTTTTTAGTCGCCAGGCGTCGTCAATTTCTCCCACCTCTTGCATACATCGCTCCAATTCATACCCTGCGAACTCCTCTCTGGTTTACCGAAATGACGTAGACTTGAAAGCTGAAACTTTATTGGGATCATTAGGGTCCTCGTTCCCCGTCCAGAGCATGGGTAAATTCGAAATAACCATGAAGGGTTTTTTTTCAATATACCCTTTTTCATTGTAAAACGTTAAAAAGACGCCATCTTAGTCATCTTGTATTATTTTACATTTTGTATTAGGGCTTGACCCAGAGATTTAAAGCGAAACAATAAGTTTAAGCTTCAAGGAAGATATTCAGGAGTCAGTATCAGTCTCCCCACTAGTCTGCGGTAGTTCCCATTGTCTTGTCCTGACAGAATTTGATGACCTCCAGTTGACCTCGGTTGATATAATATAAAATTTTAATAGATCTTGTAATAGTATATGTCTAATATGTGGCATTGTCATAAACTTTTATTGTCACTGTATATGTAATGCCTCAACTTCTCAATGAGGTGGTATGACGCAAGGTGAACTTAAATGACCTTAAAAATGACCCCGCATAATAAAGTCTTAAATTTTAACATGGTATTCTGTATGTATTAGCCTCAATTCAATATCCAAACTGACGGTTATATTGTGCGATTATCGGTTGTGCGATTGACAGGTTTATATTGTGCATAATCGTCAAATTATGTGATTTTAATTGAATGGCGTGGCATTGAGAAAATGCCCAAGGTTGTCACTGTCTGATTATGAATGTACCTATGTTCAGCTATCATTTGAAGCTAATACATTCGCATTTGTACGCACCTTTGCGGTTAGGCCCATTTGCGGTGTTGGCTATCAGTCTGGATGCGGCGCATTCGTTTAAGAGCTAGAAAAAGACAATTGGAGCGATATACAAGCGGTGGGGAAAATTGACGATGCCTGACGAACAAATAGCAACCATATGACTCTAAAGGAAAGCTTCCCTCGTCATCTCACATTTAGATCCGAGAATACGGTGAATTCTCTGACGTAGCCACACGACCCCTAGCACCAACTTAAGCGGAATTAGACACGCTAGCTCAGGATCATCTCAAAGAATACGTCATCTGACGTGAATATCCGCATCCATAATACAAAGACTTAATTCATGTAACACCATTAGCACCAACTTCAAAAAATAAATCATAGTATACATAAAAATAGTCTAGTTTCCTGCAAGATAGAAGCGGTCAAGAGTTTCCAGTGATGACGGCAAGACATCATGATGTTCCAAAAATATCAAATCCGTACACTGTAAAAAGTGGAAACATGTTTAACGTTTCATTTTGAGATGGTAACATGTTAGATGCTTCATAATGTTACATGTTTCACCCTATTTTTCCACAAAAACATGTCTCATAGACGTAACGATGCAACTATTTGAGAGTTGTGACATGTTTCAATCGCGCTGGCGTCTCACATAACGGTCCGAAAAGCTGTTTGAAACATCAACGCTGAAACACGTGCAACCGAGTTGCATGACGACATGTGTCAAGAAAAGCGGAGTACAAAAGGGATAGTGCTGTCTGATGCATGGAATTACATACCAGGTCTTCACACACTTCGACAGAGAGCTTTAGCAGTTTGCAAACAAAGATATGATTACCACTGGCTTTCAGATATTTATTTCTAGTCTTTAGCGACCCGGAAGATATATGTCGAAATTGTGGATTAATCGACTGAGCATTTTAATTGAATTATTTGCATAACAATTTATCTCAACCAGGCCTAGGGTATTTGAGGCCTGCCCAGGCGCCATTTCACTCTACCCCTCTCCTTCCAAATATGTCTTTGCTCATTGAGATAGAGGTCTGAAACTTCTCACATCAGCTTAGCTAAAAAGTGTGAATTTTTTTTTTTTTTGCAAGATAGCCGCTTTGAAGACTTCACAGTTACGTCATATTCCAAATATGCATTTTTTATCGATTTTTTTTGTAAGATTTTCCCAGCCCAAATTTTGACTCTTTACTGGAACCCTACATGGCCGACATTTTGAATTTAAGAGTATTCGCTCAAAACATATGGTCATATTACGGCACACCAACAAAATACATAGCAATGTTGCCAGAATAAAAGTGACACTTATGGGGCACTAATGTGAGCAGCACTGAAAGAAATAACAACTGTGTTCAGTATTTTGAATTGTGAATGTGTAGCGCACTAGGAGATTTTTTTGAACAGAGTCAATACGATTGCGTACGTCATTACAGCGTTGGACGGGATTCGGCCTTAGTGGCATAGGCCTATATAAATCAGGAGACAGAATGGACATTATTTTTCATACGTATTGGAATATTGAATAGTGTTCAGTGTCAACAATGCTTCTACTTCATCCCACAATGTGATCACTGTTGCAAAACTCGAGACGAATCCAGCCCTATAGCCCTGATTTTAATAATCATCTGCGATCCGTATTCCATACCCCAAAATAGAATGAAATTACAGCCACCCGGAAACAGAAATAGTTAATCGCGAGTAGCATGTCAGGAAAAATAACAAAGACAGTATCATTCAGCAATTCCATATTTGTAGGCCTAAGTAATACAGTACCCATGTTCAGAAATGTTTCCAGTGTGCCGGATTAGACATGGAATACAATATGGGATAATACTTTATCACAGATCAGACAATGTCGTGTCAACGGACCAATATGGCAAGTTGAGACTTGGGTAAATTATCTTTAATTTTTAAGTGTGAATCAGTGATATAAATGAATCAAACCTTGAGCACATTATTGTTATATGAACAATTTTCACTCTATGGTAACGGGGTTCACATCAGGGATTCTGATGTACCAATCATGCATCTGTTTGAAATCATTATTAGGTTTGAGTTAACCTGAGGAGCAGTCTGTTTTATGTGTTTCTGTATATGGTTATTGCTTGTTCATACAACACATGTTCCTGAGTTTGACTTCCAACGAATATAAGAGAATAAAACTTGATGTATGTTGATTTTTGATGAATGTTTTCGTTTCAGTACCGGTACCATGCACATGTCAGTCTGACAGTCTCCTGAAACACGTAATGGGATGTAGACTGTTTTGAAACACTTCCAAGTTTGAGACATGCACAGATCCGTTTCACTTGTGACATGTCTCAAAAGTTGGGACAAAGTCATGTTTGGGCTTAGACGTTTCATTTTGAAACATGTAGTCGGCTCTAACATGTGTACACTTGAGACATGTGTACACAACACGTTTCAAAATGTAGAACGTTACATGTTTCAAACGAACACGTGCTTATTGAAGACATGTCTCATATTGAGACATAATTAACTCATGTGAAAAGGACACGTGTTTCAATTTGAAACATGAAGCCGTTTTAATATGAAACATACACGTACTCACATGTCCCAAAAGTTGGGACAAAATCATGTTTCATTTTGAGACGTTAAACATGTCACCAATTTTTACAGTGTATAGATGATCCATGTTCTCAATCACATGATTTTCGCTAAAGTCTTTATCTGATCACGCTTTGACTGTGCCTGTTCATATGGACACCACGAGAATATTGAAATAAACAGGTAAACAGGTTGCTGGACAACTGAATAAAGATAAAGTTTCCCATGGAATTAAGAAGACTATATGAAAATTCTATATAATATAGTTTCTTGACGCATACCTGCTGTCTGAAATGGTCAACAGGGCGGTTAGAGAAATGGTTAGGCCTGCAGCGTAGTTCATTGATAGCTAAATCAACAGAATCATATGGGGAAGATTGTTTGTTTGTTACAGAAGAGCGAGTTTGGATTCATAAAGCCGCAAGGGTTCAGGACGTACCACATGCACGGTATCCTCAGATGTTTCCCTGTCGTCAGTGTTCTTATCAACACCAACTCTCGTGGAATCGTACAAAAAACCATGGTCAGCCTTCCTCCTCTGTGCATTTACGCATGCGTCAGTAAACCTTTTAGCGACAGTCAAATGACAGTTTGGGTTAGCATAGCAATTTAGTATTCACTCTGTAGAATTGCAACTTTAACTCAAATTTTCATATTTTCCCCTCATATTTTCAGAAGTATTATATAAACACCTCAACAAAAGCAAGTTCCCCCCCCCCCCACAATTTATCTTCATATTTCCCAAGGTATTTGCTCGACTGCCGATATAGGGTAGCAATGGTTATTTGGTAGGTCGTTTCATGACTGAATGAGCATGCGTAAAGTTCAAGTCGGGTGCATTTCAAAAGTTGCATAAAGGTTTAATCACGATTCTTCGCAGGCACAAGGTCAGTTAATCACAAACTGACATGTTAATTAAGTGTCACAGCAGTAAACAATGGTTAACCCTGTGTGTATTCATCGCGATACAATATAACTTTTCGGGGTCGACCTTGTATCCTAATAATAAGGCCGATGAGAGAAGGTCGCAAATGTCCAAGGTTATCAACAGGATACGAGCGCGATACCGACAAGGAATACAGTGTCTTGGCCAATACGCCCGGTATTAACCATTTTTGACTGTTGTGACACTTTATTAAGGTGTCAATTTGGTGATTAAGTGAGCGTGTGCCTGTGAAAAATCGTGTTTAAAGTTCTCTTGCAACTTTTGAAATGCGACCGACTTAAAAAAAACTTTGCGCATGCTCATTCAGACATGTAACGACCTAAGTAATAATCGTTGTTACTCAATATCGGCTTGGCCATCCCGATGATGTGCGATAAGTTTTATCGCAATCGAGCAAATATCTTTGAAAATATGAGACTATCTTTCTGGGGGAACTTACTTTTGTTGAGGTGTTTAGTATGAGAGCGTCTGTATCATAAAAAATTCAGCGAAATAGATCTAGGCAAGAATAAAGTTGCTTACTTTCTAGCTTTAACTTTGTTGTCTTCGTCCAATATTGAAGTATATGGGCCGGAGTGAAAACACCACAAAATTCCAGATTTCGGTGGCTATAAGCTTGCTTTGCTTTTGCAATAACGTTTTTCTCCTGATATATTGAAAACGTGCATAAATAATAGATTGCAGATATATACAAATAAATGACTGAATCAGCGGTTAAATTTCTTTCTTTTAAATTTTGAAAACTGTGAAATGTGCCGATTCGTCGATGAGAATGCATGATTGGCCAGAGCTTATGATGGGACAGATGGTCTGCTCCTGGCCGAGTTGTTACGTAATCATAACGGCTTAATCGCCGGTGAATTTTAATCCGTACCGCTGTTTGTCAGCGAGCTGTGTGTACAATAAAACTATTAACTCTCATCCCATAATTTTATTATCAGACGGAGTGTTTTGGGGGAGAGATCTGGGAGCAGTATCCAATGTATCTTTTTTTCAATTTGTGACGAGGAACTTTAGGATGAAACAATTGAACATCGTCTAAAAATTTAAGCCACTCCCCACTTACATACATCTTAGCGGAAATTTCCTTTATTTTTGTTTGATACCGATACTTTTTTCGTTGAAAGAAAGCCGGCAAGCCTTTCCGACTGAGTCAAGTTCACTTGCCTTGAAAGGAACGATGTACCGTAACTGAGATGCATGTATAGTTTATATATCTAGCTGAAATCCCGCTACATATGAAGACAAAAATTCAGTAATTTGGCCATTTAGTGAACGAAGGCAAACTCTTTCTTGCCAGGTAAACTGTTTTAAAACTATTTCTTGTTTATGTAAAACGTATTGCCGTGCTGTAGTAGTGTTGGTCAACTGCCTCCGATGTCAGCTAATGGAAGCGCATTCTTACCTTAAAAATATAATCAGTATCCCATGCGCATAAAACTGTTCCGTCATTCTTAAAACGATTAGATCACACAATTTTCTGGGACAGTTTTTCTCTTCCTTTTCTTTCAAGCGAAACGATTTTTTTAAGAGAAAATGTGCACTTGAATGCATGATGTAATTTCATGAATATCATATATATACCGTGCGGACAAATTATTCATTCCTGTGGGTGGAATCGCTGCATCAATGATCTCTCAAATACTTTATCCGTTATCAAGAATAACTAAGGATATAGGTTGAGTGTGCGCTTAGGTCTACTTGGAAAATGGTGGAGCTTACGAAGTGGAATATTACCCGACAACAAATACTAATTCTTTTTTATTATTGGATGTTTACCGCAACTGTTATTGGGGCAAATATTCATATTCCGGATATACATGAATGCAGTGAAGCAGTCTCTTCAGCTAAATCAACATCAAGGTGGGTGCTTGACTACAATTTGTTTGCATGATACTGTTAGTATGATTTCCTACTGAATGATCTTCTCGACACTTCGCGCGTTTAGAGTGTCTGATGGTGCAGTTTCATTTTGCCCATCCTACCAGAACAGCACACAAACAGACTACTGAATTTTGGATGAGATATTCAGGATTCTTTCGTGCATACTCTCGTCAGAATTATAAAATCATAAAGTCTATACAACAATACAATCTAGGTGTGACATAATCAACTTTTCGCGGGGTACTATATCAACACGCTTTGTTGTTGTTGTTGTTGTTGTTGTTGTTGTGCTTGCTGTTATTATTGAATATTTTTTACCAATTTTTCTGCGAGATTTTTTACACCACTGATTGAAGGTCAGCTTGCAGAGTTATGCAATAGTAAAACTGTTATCAAAGCACCTGCATCTTAAATCCAATACTATTCGTATCCCAAAAACTAACAATAATATATCTGTTATACAATATTTGATAAGTGCAAACACCTATCATCCTTTACTGTTTGCATATACAGTAAATTTAACTCTATACGTATAATGCTAACTCTCATTAAACAAACATTAAATAATATTGGAATATGTTACAGCATATGTACATGTTATATGTACATGTGTTATTTCCCTTTTAACTGAAAACCTGTTGAAAACGACGTTAATCCTACTCTCTCATTCACTCGTCCATAATTACCAAAAAAAATCATCAATCATTTTTATGCAGCTGGGCATTGCATTTCTTTCAATGATGAAATTTCAGTTTGTAAACTACAAGAAAAATCTGATTTGACAAGTTTTGAAGTGGAAAAATATCGGTTTTGTTACAGTCACACAAAGCGGGGTTTTTGACATGTAAACGTCACATAACCCATATTGCAACGATATATCTCTCCTCCAGAAGTTTTTTATTTCCTATTTGTGTTCTTTTGTAACAGATATTGAATGTTCAACAGACCGTGATATCGTATACTTTAAATGAAAAACAAAACAGTTGATATATATCATACATAATTGGAGCGTGACATTGCTTATCCGCCCGACATTACATAAATCAAAATGTAGAAGATAAATTCTTTGTCTTTATGCTGTGACCGTGTTCTTTCGACCTAGCTTGACACGCTTGAAACGCCAAATAAAAGTGCACGCTTTCTTCATTTAGCTACGCCGATCGAATTAACTGAGGAAGAGATGTGTATTAGCCGTATGAAGCACGAGAAATAAGAGGCTGCAACTGCCATATCAGTATCGTGAGCTCGATATCGTTGCAAAATCATGTCTTCTGACATCAGGAACATATTGATATTGCAGACTGACGACTGAAAGGCAGGAACGAAGCTGGCAGCGTCGTGGACTACTGCACTTCTCAACATTTATTTTACGATGAACAACGCGCTTTAAATTCCCTCCTATACCATCACTGTGATCGTATCCCGCGAGTTGTCTGGAATAATTCCGCAGCATTGTAGACGACCTTAACATCGCAACGACCCTGAACATCGCAATACGACGTTGTTAAGGGTCGACATAACGGCCCTTAATATCGCAATGCAACGTTACGGGCCGACATGTTATCTAGTTATACTGCCTCACGATGTCTTTCTAATGCTTCCCCATGTTTCAGTTCTAAAATGTTGACAATGGACTGCCATACCAGAAAAATATTTCACTCTTACCCAAGCGATGCTACCTTTGATGCAGGACTGTAGAATATATAGAATTGCACTACTAATCTGAGTCACACTACAAAAATTAGAATAGAAAACAGGACGAACAACAGAAAATGCTTATTTACATATATACAATTGGCTTGAAAAATATACCAGCAATTTCAACCATTTTCTCACAACCGATGAGATAACCCCCCAAAATATCACGGGTAACATTTCCAACAATGAACCGAATCCAGGGCATTTCCCCCATTGGCCCTTTTCTCCCAAGGCCATTTTTCCCATGGGCGTTTTCCCCAGTGGCCTTTTCAGTTGAGACTAGGCTTCGCAACTGTGAACGTCTGGAATAAACGCCATCATTCAATCAAAACTGGACTTTGAGGTTTCCTTAAAAATGAACTATTTTACATTAGATTAGATTGTATCCTTGTCCAGGGTGTCCTGTTTCATTCACGTGCAGCTAAATCTTGGCGTAGTAATGTCCACAACATGAAGCGGGCCTCAGCCGCATGCAAACTCAGACCACAGATGCGGCGGGGAGGCAGGTTGGCCTCGTGATTCATGCCTAGTAACTTTCGTTGTGAAATTGATAGATATATATACATTCTGTTGATGTAAATCGAACATCATCATCGTTTCTATATATTTATCTGACAAAACAAGCCAAAATATCTGAGATGAGTTTTACTTTTCTTACCGTAGGCCTGTCGCCCCTACTTCGCAATATGAGGTACGTAATGCACGTGACTTCCGAACACGGAAACACCAGTGTTAGACTCAGATCTAATATCAGCGACATGTCAGACGGGGAGCGTTATTTTTGTCTGGCTTTAATCAGAAAGCGGTATCTGAGTATGATCTGGACGCAAAGGCGAAAGCCCATATCAGTGACGAGCCACCCAAATTGATAAATTAATATGCAACATGAGATGGAATAATGATTCCTTTAGAACACACCCAAATTCACTCATAAACATGGCTTATAACTGTTGTTGGTTCGGAATTACCAAACGCATTTACGCATTGTCATTCGATCCATTTGATATTTGAATTGTCCTTAACTTTGCTCGCAGCTAAATTGTTGAGTTAATCCTAATCCTACCTGACCGGCAGGAGAGGATCACTTCCCCCACACGGTTCGATTTTTGCTACTATCTCCGGAAATACAAAAAATTAAGAGGTGAAACTCCGTGACTTTGTAGATTATCATATTGGACCTTATTTGCATGTGTTATCGATTACAGGATCATGGGTAAATTTAAAATGGCGACCATGTAGGGTACCAGAAAAGAAATGATTTCGTCAGATTTCTTCAATTTTTTGCTTTTCTGCATGGGAAAGTGAGTAAAACATATTTATTCCATGTCAGCTTACTATTTGCTGATTTATCATGCAGTTTTTTCGAAGAAAAAAGACAAAAATTAGAAATTCGAAAATTCTGACAGAAAAATCGCCCCAAAAATGCTCTTTTAATAATGATGCCATTGTGACGTCATCATGGTGGTGAGCTTGGATTTTTTCACATTTTCTTGTTTCAATCCTCTAGCCTTAGCGACAGCGAAAATATATAGGGAGAGCACTTTCCGGCACTATACAACACATACCACGAATCGTTAGATCGGGTACTCCGGCTTCCTCCACCAACCAAACTGACTGTCACCATATGAGTGAAACAAACTTGAGTGTGACATTAAGCCAAATTCCCTCCCTCCTTCTTGATATGGGCTTTGGAATAGGTTAACCAGACGACTATACTGTGAAGTCATGTGGCTCTGTCAGTATGTCGGCACCTCTTCCCACTTCCCTAATATGTGATGTAATTTTTACCTGTATATGGCGAGATTCTGCTGGTGGACGTTTCGTCCCCGAGACCCGCCTCCTTACAGACCTTTTGGTCTTTGATATATGTTGGTATTGTGGGAAGTTTACGCTGGGTGAACATCGGGCATTACAGACTAGTCATTTGTGTTAAATGCCGTCATTTTCATCTGACGACGATACAGCTCACCAATCCCCAGTGTACGAATTGTCACAGCGACACAGCTGACCAATTATCAATATACGAGTTGTCTGAGCATTTCCATCATATCTCTCTAGATTTGTATCCAATACCGCTTATGCCGGTGCTAGAGGCCGTGTGGTTCATGTCATCCAACAGGTACAATAAAAGCGTACCTGAGATACAACACATATCACGAATCGTTAGATTCTTATGTGCTTTAGAATAGGTTAACCATTTCTGTCCAAGATTGTTTTGCGAACATGTGTATCAATAATCACAATTCATTCATGGTAAATGTCACGTATTTCGAGTGCGTTTATTCATGTCGTACAGGGATTCGGCACGGTATTTAACACTCTAACGCTCAGAATCTGTCATCAAATTTTCGTTGCTTTTTTGTAGTTGGTATCTGTTTGCACACGCAAATACATTAATACATTGAAGTGATTTTTTTTGGATATCTCTTCATGTTGTCACTAGTATTGAACACAATTTAAGAAAGCCGTTCAACTGACGTACATGTACATTTTATTGTGTATTTAAATGCGATGATGCATGTGTATATATTTTATGTTGTGTTTGTGTATTACTCATTGACGGGCAATCAATGCAGTATGCTATATTTCCAGTTTGTCGAATCATTTTATATATCGTGTAAATTATATTACAATTTAATTTCTGCTGGGGGATGTTATGAAAATGTGTACATTTATTACTTTCTCCAAACTAATATACTTTTGTATTATTTCAAATGGTTTCTTATTAATGTTATTGTGATCGTCTAGTATTGTAGATTATCAACAGCCTTGCTTCGGACACAGTAAACCATACATGTGCCTATTCTCTTGTGAACAATGTTACGTTCGGTTTTTAGCCAGAGGGCTTCGATGTTGGATGACCCATGCACAGAGCTACTTCGAAGTTATGCAGAAAATCTTTAATGATATGCAGATTGTTTTAAATCTATTGTTTTTATGTACATGTTTTCTGAACTGTAGCATTTATGGGTCACTGCATTCGGTGTCAGCTAATGGAATCTCATTTTTAACTCAAGCTCTTTCTCGCAGAAAACTGTAACATTTTCAACATGACCCTGTCTGCTTTACGGTTGATGAGAGAGAATCAACTACTGAAGATATAGTTAATGTTCTCTTCGTTCAAGCGAAAACAATTTTGTAAGAGAAAATGTGAAAGCAAAATGAGATCATTGTTAATCCCTGTAGGAACAGGTCATGAAATCACTGAGTCACTGAGCTCTTAAATACTGTATCCACTATCAAGAATATCTGAGGATATAGTTTCAGGGTGCACTTAGGTCTACTTGGAAAATGGTGGAGCTTACGAAGTGTAATATTACCCCACAACAAATACTAATTCTTTTAATTACTGGATGTTTACCACAACTGTTATTGGGGCAAATATTCATATTCCCCATATACATGAATGCAGTGAAGCAGTCTCTTCAGCTAAATCAACATCAAGGTGGGTGCTTGACTACAATTTGTTTGCATGATACTGTTAGTATGATTTCTTAATGCATGATCTTATCGACACTTTGCGCGTTTAGAGTGTCTGATGGTGCAGTTTCATTTTTCCCATCCTACCAAAACAGCACTCAAACAGACTACTAAATTTTGGATGAGATATCGCGGGCGTCGCCAGGATTTCTTCAGAGGGGGCCCTTTCTTATGATTATTTATTAGAGAGCCCATTATTTTGATGCCCAACATAGGACAATAACATACAGCTGAGCGCTGAAGGGGGAGGGAGGTGGTGGTCGTTCGCACCCAGCGACTCCCTACTAGCGACGCCCTTGGGTATTCAGGATTCTTTCGTGCATACTCTCGACAAAATGATCTTTCCACACTTTGCGCGGTTAGAGTGTCTGATGGTGCAGTTTCATTTCGCCCATCTTACTACAACAGCACACAAACAGACTACTGAATCTTGGATGAGATATTCAGGATTCTTTCGTGCATACTCTCGACAAAATTATAAAATATAAAGTCTATAAAAAAATACATTCCAAGTGTGACATAATCAACATTTCGCGGGGAACTATATCAATACGCGTTGTTGTTGTTGTTGTTGTTGTTGTTGTTGATTATCGGATAATTTTTCTGCGAAATTTTTTTTCTGCGAAATTTTATGCTAGGTTTTATAATTTCTTATATTGTTGATGAATAAGTTATTGTGATTTACTAAGGATCAACAGATGACCCTTGTTTGCTAGATTCCCGCCTATCATCTTATCTCGTCTGATTCGAGGGAGTATGTCCTTTATTAGCTGCACTTAGGTCTACACAATTATTTCCTGTTCTCCTTATTTGAATTGAGATCTGTGTTGTCAAATTCACATTTGTCTAGAGTTGTGAAATCTTGGGAGTTGAATATCTTGTATATGGAAATCTTTGAGTTGATTATCAGGCTTTTTCTTACTTCGTATCAGGTATACTGTACATATCAGAGTTAAAAACTTGAAATTTGGCATTTGAATTTGTGATCACATACTCCTCAGAATTTCTCTTGATTAGTATAGACAGTGTATTGGCAAACATTTAATAAACTGCCAGATTCAAAAAGCAAAGTTGGCCAGCTTCCTGCCGCCAGTGAACTATGCATTTTACGCATCACAAATGTTACAACCAATTCACCGTTAGCACATTATGAAGAGATAATGAAGAGACTATCTTTGCAGTGATACCGGACTTCAGTTGATCAGCAACTAGTTCGTATAAATTCGCTTTACCGTATCTCTTAACCCAGGATAATATTTTGAACAGCTAGCATGCTTTTATGTAATATTTGCCAAATTATACATTATTCTAAGCAAAATGAATATGAATACTGGGAAAATATAGTAGATATATATAAAATTATATTAGTTATCACCAGTTCAAATTATTCTCTTGTGTTAAAAGAAAAGGCAAATGTAATTATACGAGCCAGTAGCTGAGCAGCTGAAGTCACGGGTCACTGCACAGACAGGTGCGGATCACAGGTTTTATAATAATGTAGAAGAGGTCAGAGCTAGGTGTTCATACTTTGCAAGTGTATGGATCAACGGAACCCATTCTCCCATTTTCGGTACATTCGGTGTAACGCGTCCTGACTGTATTGTGCACGAAAACGTGCACACAGGCGCATTCGGTCTGTAACGATTTTGATCGGCACAGGAAGAATGTATCTCTAGAAGACAGCGATTGGAAAAGCATGATCCAGTAAATCTTGAAAAAGAATTAACACGATAACGTCTTGTTTAGCTGTGACATACTGAGCCCACTCTGCTCCAGTTAGCCGAGAGTCATGCACACAGAAGATGCGCGCCGCTACCAGTACTATCAGTACTTTCATTTATAAACTCGAGGCGCGATCTTATGGCAAGCCGTTTTACTGTTTATTCGGCATTTGCTGATATCTTTAAGTATTTCCTGATATCTTCAAATGATTTGATGATATCATCAAATCATTTGATGATATCAGCAAATCGGTTGATGATATCAACAAATCATTTGCAGATATCAGCAAATCAACTGACTTGCTGATATCAGCAAACCATTTGTTGATATCATTAAATATGGCGGAAAGTGAAAATAAGCCTAAATGTAAATGCCTGCTCTCTTCTCGTCATGTTGTTTGATAAATTAATTAATACCTACTGGTAAAGTACTCTACCCACAAATCACATTAACTACTTAAAGAATCAGACAATTAAAATAAATCAATGAAACACAACTACAGTGGTCAAAACACCAGTCTATATCGTATGTCAAAATATACTAATATAACACATATCATCAGCACTACTACGTTGGTCTGCTCGGGGTCGAAGAAATACGCTTGATCGATATCGTGAGAAATTCCCGGGACGAAGCTCACATTCTTGTAGTTTCATACGCGGGCTGCCATTGGCTATAACACAATACAACGCATGTCGGAGCTGGGGTTGCCATACCTTCCTCTAAGAACTTCATCACCCAGGACATCTTTCAACATCCCGTAGGGTCGCTCACCGTTATCGTATGGGGATGCTCTACTCCACTTGGTGAACCTATAGCGGGACTCGGTGGTGACCTCTTGTCTATGCATTAGACGAATATGTCTGAGCATATTGTCGCGACGAGAGAGTGTCTTCTGACAGAACTTACATGTACTCGGCATTGTACCCGGTCAGAGGGTGGACACAGGCTGAGGCTAATGGTGTGCAAACGACCTCATATGACCACTCAGTCACTCAGTCACTCACCACTGTTAGCGCGTCCATGCGTTAAGACGGGCGTTGGGCACGCCTCACTCACTCAGTCACACTCACTCACTCAGTCACACTCACTCACAGGTAACTCTACCAGGTGGCAACCTGGTAGAGTTACCTATGAGTGGGTGAGTGTAAGTGTGTGAGTGAGTGAGTGAGTGAGTGAAGCGTGCCCAACGCCAGTGATGCGTGCCCAACGCCCGTCTTAACGCATGGACGCACTAACAGTGGTGAGTGATTGAGTGAGTGAGTGGTCATATAAGGTCGTTTGTACACATTTAACCTCAGTCTGTGTCCACACTCTGACTGGGTACAATGTCGAGTACATGTACGTTCTGTCAGAAGACACTCTCTCGACTCGACAATATGCTCAGACAAATTCATCTAATGCGTAGATAAGAGACACCACCGAGTTCCGCTATAGGTTCCCCAAGTGGAGTATGATATGATGACGATGAGCGGCCCTACGGGATGAGGAAAGACGTCCTGGGTGATGAAGTTCTTAGGGGAAGGTGTGTCAACCCCAGCTC
Organism: Hanleya hanleyi; assembly: GCA_036873755.1. Classification (NCBI taxonomy): domain Eukaryota; kingdom Metazoa; phylum Mollusca; class Polyplacophora; order Lepidopleurida; family Hanleyidae; genus Hanleya; species Hanleya hanleyi. Next base: position 143,261 of record JAVTVY010043825.1, read on the forward strand.
CGACACGCGTTGTATGGTGTTATGGCCAAAGGCAGCCCGCGTACGAAACTACAAGGTTACAGAATGTGAGCTTCGTCCCAGGAATTCCTCACGATATCGATCAAGCGCATTTCTTCGACCCCGAGCAGACCAACTTGGTAGTGCTAGATGATCTGATGAGTGCGGCGAAGGACAATAAACACGTTGTCGACTTGTTTACTAAAGGATCCCATCATCGGATCTGAGAGCTGAAACCCCGGGACTTTGTAGATTATCATGTTGGGGTCATTTTGAGCCTATTTGCATGACCCCCCCGAGCAGAGGACCATGGGTAAATTTAAAATGGCTGCCATGTAGGGTACCAGAAAAGTGATGTTTTCGTCAGATTCCTCCATTTTTTTTGCTTTTCTGCATGGGGGTGAAACCTATTTTATTCCATATCAGATTATTATTTACTAATTTATCATGCGGTTTTCTCAAAGAAAATCCAAAAATTCAAAATTAAAAAATTCTGACAGAAAAATCGTTCAAAAAATGCTCTTTTGAAAATGACGTGATTGTGACGTCATTATGCCGGCCATCTTGAATTTTGTCTTGTAGAGCTTGACCCAAAGATATAGTGTGGTAAGTTTCAACCCTCTAGCCTTAGCGACAGCGAAAATACATAGGGGGACACTCCCCCCAGGCTGCGGTACACCCCAAATGGCTTGTGTGTCTGAGTGTGTGAAAACATCCCTTATCTAGTGGTACCCTAGTAATGAGCTCTCAATGGAAATTTGGAAAGTGTTATACTTGTTGTATTTAAATCACCAGAACGATGCCAAATAGTCGTTCATATATTATTTAACGTTATACGGACTCCCGTAATTTTGCCGCCAACTGTTTTATTCTATCATTATTTCCAAGATTGATTTGCGAAAATGTGTATCAATAATCACAATTCATTCATGGTAAATGTCACGTACTTCGAGTTCGTTTATTCACTGTATGTCGTATTTAACACTCTAACGCTCAGAATCTGTCATCAAATTCCCCTTGCTTTTTTGTAAAGTTGGTATTCTGTTTGCATACGCAAATACATTAATACGTTGGAGTGAACACTGGGCATTTGTTCCGTCTTTTGCGCTAATTTTTTTGGATATCTGTTCATGTTGTCACTAGTATTGAACACAGTTTTAAGAAAGCCGTTCCATGTGTGTATATTTTATGTTGTGTTTGTGTATTACTCATTGACGGACAATCAATGCAGTATGCGATATTGCCAGTTTGTCGAATCATTTCATAAATTGTGTAAATTTTAATACAATTTATTTTCTGCCGGGGGATGTTATGAACATGTGTACATTGATTACATTCTCCAAACTAATATACTTTTGTATTATTTCAAATGGTTTCTTGTTAATGTCTTTGTGATCGTATAGTATTGTAGTTTATCACATCATTGCTTCGCACACAGTAAACCATACATGTGCCTATTCCCGTAAGAACTGTTACACAATGTTACGTTCAGGTTTTAGCCAGAGGGCTTCGAAGTTTGGTGACCCATGCACAGAGCTGCTTCGAAGTTATGCAGAAAATCTTTAATGACATGCAGATTGTTTTAAATCTATTGCTTTTATGTATATGTTTTCTGAACTGTAGCATTTATGGTTCACTACATTCGGTGTCAGCGAATGAAATAGGAATTTTACCTCAGCTGTAACTTGGAGCGATTTGCAAGAGGTGGGGAAAATCGACAATGTCTGGTGACGGCATTCCTCAAACGATAACAACATTTTCTGAGACATTTCCAACATGACCCTGTCTGCTTTAAGTATGGTGAGAGAGATTGAACTACTGAAGACATATAGTTCTCTTCTTTCAAGCGAAAACAATTTTGTAAGAGAAAATGTGAAGGCAAAATGAGATTTCATGAGTATAATATATTTGTCATGTGGACAAATTATTCATCACTGTAGGTAATTAAACAGGTCGAGAAATCACTGCGTCACTGCTCTTAAATACTGTATCCGCTATCCAGAATAACTGAGGATATAGGTTCAGTGTGCACTTAGGTCTACTTGGAAACTGTTGGAGCTTAAGACGTGGAGTATTACCCCACAACAAATCCTAGTTCTTTTAATTACTGAATGTTTATCGCAACTGTTATTGGGGAAAATATTCATATACATGAATGCAGTGAAGCAGTCTCTTCAGCTAAATCAACATCAAGGTGGGTACTTGACTACAATTTGTTTGCATGATACTGTTAGTATGATTTCCTACTGAATGATCTTATCGACACTTTGCGCGTTTAGAGTGTCTGATGGTGAAGTTTCGTTTTGCCCATCCTACCAGAACAGCACACAGACTACTGAATTTTGGATGTGGACAAAGATTGATTCATCTTTTACTAGCAGACAGTTCAGAGTAGAAAATTTTAAACTGTACAGAAATGACCGAACGTGTCATGGTGGTGGTCTCTTACTGTACATGCGCTCCGACATAGCTTCTCGTAGAAAAAGAGAATTTGAAATGAATGTCGTGGAATCTCTCGCGATTGAAGTTCTTCTATCCAAAAACAAATGGCTGTTCTTGTGCGCATATAAACCACCCAAAGTCACGAATAACGTCTTTGTGGACGAGATGACTACAAGTTTGAACAAAATTACGGCGAGTTATAGCAGGGTTATCATCCTTGGAGATCTGAATGTTGACATATTACAAGGAAGACCTTCGTCGAACGAGTTCCTGTTTCATCTATGTGATTCGTATGATCTCCAGAATACCATTAAAGACCCGACCTGTTTCAAAAATGAAAATGGGACTCTGATTGATCTGATATTAACCCCCAATGTCCGCTGTATGAAATCATCTGGAACTATGGATACGGGGTTAAGTGATTTTCATCGGTTAGTTTATTGTGTTTTCAAATCACATGCACCGAAACGGACTGCTAGGAGAGTGACCTATAGAACTTACAAAGATTATGACCCTATAAGCTTCCAAGAAGACCTGATGCATGCCCCGTTTGAAGTCGGTGATATTTTTGATGACCCGGAAGATAACTATTGGTTCTTAGACACACTACTGCAGACTATTGTTGAAAGGCATGCGCCTTCGAAAACCAAACTGGTCCGTCCTAATGTTCCGCCTTTTATAAACAAAGAACTTTACAAAGCGATAATGAAAAAATCGCAACTCAAGAAAAAGTATCACCGATTCCCCACCGATCTCAATTGGAAACTCTTTAGAAAACAACGAAATTTAGTTACGAAATTACGACGGAAATCGGCAAGGAGACATATCATCCAACAATGCGATGAATCTGGAAAAAAAACTTCTATCCCATTATTAGACCCTACTTTTCGGAAAAGGGGACTTTTATAGAAGATATTCAACTAGAGGAAAATTTCACACTAATTACTGATAAGCAGAAAGTAGCTGAAACTTTGAATGACTATTTCACCAATGTCGCGGGCGATATCGGTAATGCACCCATCGAGGATACTGTGGCACTTACTCCTGGTGAGTTTGTTACTTATTCCATTCGGAAGTTTAAGGGGCACAGCAGTATCAAAATGATAACTGAGAAGCAAACCGAGCACGTCAAGTTTAACTTCCAACCGATAACTCCTGAGGCCGTTACGAAAATCCTATCATCTCTTGACAAGAACAAGGCATCAGGCTTCGATCGTATTTCGCCCAGACTCATCAAGAATGCTTCGGCAGCAATTTCAGGGCCTATCTCAAAGATAATCAATAAATGTCTTGACCGAGGTGTATTTCCCAGTCAGCTCAAACTTGCCGAGGTCAATCCTATATACAAGAAGGGGGACTGTCTTCAGAAGACAAATTATCGACCTGTCAGTGTATTGACCTGTATGTCGAAAGTATTAGAAAAAAGTATAAACAACCAGATTACTGCTTTCACAGACAATGTATTTTCACCCCTTATATCTGCCTACAGGAAGGGCTATAGCTGCCAGTATGCCTTGATACGTATTGTCGAGGAATGGAGAAAAGCAATTGACAGCAAAAACAAAGTTGCATCAATTATGATGGATCTATCGAAGGCTTTCGATTGCCTCCCACATGATTTACTTTTGGCAAAACTACATGCTTATGGAATGTCGGAGAAAAGCCTCGTGGTGCTATCTTCATATTTAAGGCACAGAAAACAACGAGTAAAGTTGGGGGATATTGTCAGTGAGTTCAAATGCATTGTTAAAGGCGTTCCACAGGGTTCCGTTTTGGGCCCTGTTTTGTTTAACTTTTTCATTAATGACCTCACGTGGTTCACTGAAAAGTCATCTCTTTTAAACTACGCTGATGACAATACCCTTAGTTCCGTGAACACTCTCCTTAGAGATGCCATTCAGGACCTATCAGTTGAGACCAGTATCTGCATAACTTGGTTCACCGACAACCAAATGCAGGCAAATCCTGATAAGTTCCAGTTGATCACCCCGGGATCATCTGATGATGTTGCAATGCAAGTATCAGGAACTAGTGTTGCTGCAGAGCAAAGTACAAAGCTGCTCGGTGTAAATGTCGATAGGGAACTTACATTTTCTAGTTGCATCGACGAAATATGTTTGCGGGCAGGTCGACAGTTAAACGCCCTTCATAGATTGGGGCGAGTTCTAAATGTAAATGTTAAATTGACGGCCCTGAGATGTTATGTACGTTCTTTGTTTGATTACTGTCCTCTAGTGTGGTACCCAACTAAAGTGTATGATGTAAACAGACTTGAAAAGCTTTTAGAGAGAGGACTTCGTTCAGTATACATGGATTTCGCCAGTTCCTATGAAACTTTACTAGAAAGAGCTAAAATGCCAAGCTTAGAACTAAAACGAAAGAGGCAATTGGTTACGGAAATATACAAGGCAATTCATGGACATTCCCCGCTGTACATCCAGGAACTTTTTAAACTTAAAGATAGTCCATACAATTTAAGAGGAGTTTTAGTTCTGGAAATTCCACGAGTGAGAACTACCAGATTTGGCCTGCCATCCCTGTCTTATATTGGTCCGAAATTGTGGAACAATCTGCCCGACGAAATTAAGATGTCTCCTTCGATCGGCTGTTTTAAATCGAGGGTCCTGAAATGGAATGGTTAGGTAGATTTCGGAAATTTGCTAAACTTGGAAAAGACAAAAATGAGATAACAAAATTCGAGAGACCACATAAATTAGATGTATATTTTATTTGAACTCGAAATCTTTTATATAATTTATATATTTATGGAATAGTATATCTAAATGTTTATTTGTATGTTTTTAGAGGTTTTATTTGCACCTTTTGCACCTGGCACTTTTGCACAATAGTCGGTGACAATAGCTCCTTGCGAGCTAGCGTTTATTTTTACTTGTATCAAACCGACTTTAAATAAAATACCTTATCTTATGAGATATTCAGGATTCTTTCGTGCATACTCTCGTCAAAATTATAAAATCATAAAATCTATGAACAAAATACAATCTAGATGTGACATAATCAACTTTTCGCGAGGAACTATATCAACACGAGTTATTGTTGTTGTTGTTGTTTCTGTAATTTATCGGATAATTTTTATAGATTTTTCTCAGAGATTTTCTGTTATGTTATATAATTCCTTATATTGATGATGACCAAGTTATTGTGATTTACTAAGAATCAACAGATGATACCTGTTTCCTAGGTTTGTAGCTATCATCTTGTTATTTCGTCTGATTCGAGGGTGCATGCCCTTTATTACTAGGAAGCTGCACGTAGACCTACACAATTCTGTCCTGTTCTCTATATTTCAATTAAAATTTGTGTTGTCAAATTCACATTTGTCTAGAGTTACGAAATCTTGGGAGTTGGATATCTTGGAGTTGAAAATCTTGGTGTACAAAATCCCTTTCGTGCAAAGCAATATTTTATCTTGTGAATGTTATCAACATTTTCTGTTATATGCAAATTTTAACAGGAACTTAATGTACTTTAGATGCAAATAGCTTCAGTCTATTTTGACAGTCATAACTGTGAACCAATCACTGATGTGCTATCTATGCAAATGAGAATATGGAATTGGTACCCAAACAGAGACAGCCACTTCGCCATATGCATGGTCCAGATAGAAAATTTGCATATAACAGAAAATGTAGATAAAACACAAATATCCTGTCGCGGACAGAGCTTAAAACAATACATGTAGGTGTCTTCCCCTAGACAGAAGCAATAGGAACAACAAACTAAAGTTGATTGACGAAGGCATTCACAAGCTGTCTGACGGAGAAGATTGAACAAAAGGGAAATTTGCATATAAGAAGATTTGCATATAATAAGAAAACACAAGTATCCAGTCTCGGACAAAGCTTAAAAACAATAGGTGTCTTCCCCTAGACAGGAGCAATATAAACAACAAATTAGAAGTTGATTGATGAAGGCATTCGGAAGCTATGTGACAGAAAAGATTTAACAAAAGGGAAATTTGCATATAACGAGATTTGCGAAAAATATCAACTGGCGTCTTGCCGAAGTTCGGAAGAATCCTACAAAGCGTTTTGGAGTTATCGCTTGCGGAAAATTCAAACAGACATGCACGGACATACATTTGTACACGGACATCCACGGACACAAAGAAGCAAGAACCATTTTAAAGTTGCGTTGCGGCGGGAGAGGGAATAAGATATCATTCATTTTGTGAACAGCTCGTATATATATCATCGTAATCAGCGATGATGAACGCTAATAAATATTGCAAATGTGTGACTTCACATACAGTGTTTTTTTTTGTTTCCTGAGCAACAACAACATAGGGCTAAAGGTGTTCACAAGAAGTCCTTCTCACAGAAATTGCCTATGGACATTAGCGTGTTCAGGAAGGGTCTTAGCGGGATAAATTTGTTACACGGTTTGTCAGTGACCCAATAGAGAAACTGACAAACCGCGTAACTAATAATATTCTATCACAATTATATGTATGCCCATGGCTGTAAGAGACATCTTCCATCATTATACGAATCTATCCCTTTTGAAATGAATACGATCGTTCAACCTGTAGGAATTTTTAAGATTACAGGACTAGTCAAACGATGTTGTAAATATTTTAGCTCTGCGAAGGTATTGATTTCTTTGTATGTATCTTTTTTTGAAGCCGTCTAGAATTATACTCTTAGCAAGTATGGTCCGCACACTATAAATACTTATCTGATATCGTAGAAAAGCTACGGAAGAGTTCATCAAATATTCATGTTACAAGACTGGTATATTATAATATCAGACAGTTTATATTGGTCCTCGCATATTCATTTTAACTTACCGCATTTATCTCATCCAAGAAAAGTTTCACATCTGTATTTTATGCATGTTTTTTTACGCTAGTAAATATGATTGTCCATATCTTTTTCCCCAAATGTCATTTCATGCACCAACGAGACGTTTACGAAATCCAACTTTGTTTTACATATCTCACAACAGAATAAATGTTACAAAGATTTCGTTTTACCTACGGTGACTATTTATAATATTTTCAAAATACGGATGGTTGATGTTTTTAGTTCCGCAGGCACGTTCGAAACGCAAGCAAGTGTCACGAGCTGTCACGCCATTTTTACCCACTTTAACGGATACATCAATTTTTAATTTTATGCCGGAATCGATTGCATATATATGTAAATATGTATTATCTGTATAAACTAACCTGAAATGCTAACCTAAAGGTATACCGTACTTAATTTGAAGAATACTCCTATAATTTTACGCAGTATTTTTTGTTATATGTGGCACTGTATATAACGTTGTATGGGGGTCTGTTGTTAGCCAGCAAGCTAGATACATATATAAGAAGATAAAATAGGATCAGTTTAGGTCGACTCCAAATGAGCATAACATTTTAGGAGAAAAAATTGTTTGTTGTAAGACAGAAGCGATAAACAGTTTCCAGTGATGAGGGTGAGACATCCTAATGTTCTGTTCATGAAATCATCATCACTGACTTAATTCTTAAACCAAATGCATATCCAAATCCTTCTCCAGAGTATAATATATCCCAGTCAGGTTAGATTGTGCTTGTTCATTTGGACAGTATGGAGATAGTCACAGGAAGTAGCTTGTATTTAGTCATATTTATATGTCATGCTTGATTCTCTTTGCTACGAATATAGTCATCCGAAAAAGATATTTATATTATGATCGCGATGATATTTTAAGGATTATGACTGGCTTCTTAACCCTATCTGACCTGGGCATATTGGGACGTGTTGTGGCCTGGGGGGGGGGGAGGCGACATGGCCCCCACTAATTATTTTCCTTACCCCTTGAGCTAGGGGGCTGAAACTTACCACACTATACCCTTGGGTCAAGCTCTACCAGAAAATGTAAAAAAAGCCAAGATGGCCGCTTTGATGACGTCACAGTGACGTCATTTTCGAAAACGACATGTTTAGTCGATTTTCAGTCAGATTTTCCGAATTTTGTATTTATGCAATTTCTCCCCAAAAACTGCATGATAAACTAGTAAATATTAATGTGATGTGAAATAAAATAGCTTTTGTCCGCTTTTCATCGCGGAAAAGCAGAAATTTTGAAGAAATATGAGAAATACATCGCTTTTCTGGGACCCCACGTGGACGCCATCTTGAATTTTCCCATGATCCTCTGCCCGGGGGGTTATGCAAATAGGCTCAAAATGACCCCAATATGATAAACTATAAAGTCACTGAGTATCAGCTCTCCATTTGTTGTCGTTCCGGAGATTGGGCAGAAAGTTTGGTATGAGGGGCCTCCCCCCCAGGCCAGGTAGGGTTAATGTCGGATCTGATGATTTCATGTTTTTAGATGATAACTGCCCTTGTTAATGGCCCATCATTATGTTTCAGTAGCTATTGTTTTTGAAAAGGTGAGGTATTACAGATCTTATTAATCCATTTTTGATAAATGTACTGCAACATTTTTACAAAATCTGTTCTGGAATTTTCCATCTATAAAAGATGAATTAATTGTTTATTTTTTGTTTTCTTATATTTGACAGTGGAGCTGCTGGGTGGAGTAGTCGTCTTATCGTTCAGCCTCGGGGTACCAGCTGCATATTTGCTCGGGAAGTTTGGACCCATACCCACACTTGTTATGGCGATGTTGGTCACATGCGCTGGCTACATCTTCGGTTGGAGCGTACAATTCATGAAACCTGGAAGCGTGTTTGCATTTCCTATTCTACTTATATCTTTTCTGGCCGTAGGTACGAATAGATAATAATTATTTGGGATAGCATTCTCAAAATACGCATGCATGTCGCCTCGTCATTATGCTCTCTCCGTTTCTTGTGACCACCAAAAATGTAGATTTATTTTGGCAATACCATTCATTGCACACCAGAACCTCACAAAGAGCACGGACTGTCTACGCTATATGGGATGGAATATCTCTCTGGAATTTCCCATTTTTAACTGCTGAAAAGATGCAACATAGGCTGGTTCTAAAAGTTTTACAACTAAACTTCTGTCCGCTGTTTTAACAAGAGCCATACAGCAGTTAAATCAGTTTGGGGGAATTATTGTGCTGCCATTTCAAGAAATCCAGATGTTAAATGCATGTGGATACTTTAAAAACTCGAAATGTCCTACGGAAGAACTAGATAGCAAAGTAGCGTGCAAGATCTCTGGGGCTACTTTGTATAAACCTGTATCTAGTTCCGCTTAAACGTGGGGCTAGGGACCGTTTAGATATCATGTGTGAAACATCTATATGGTGTTCAAATGAACAGACGCAATCAAAGCGTGACCGAGAGACATACTCTGGAAACGACTTGGAATTCATTTAGATAAAGAATAATAGTCAGTGATTGGGACTTTATGTATAGAACAGCATCGTGTCTCGTGAAATTTTAGGTTCTACGGATTTTTAAATCATAACAAGTTAATATGAAAGCCTCGTAATTGTATTTGATGATTCAGATTCTTACGCCACCTCCAACCAACATCATTTCCGTTCGGATTGAAGGCGACGTTGACGGTATGGGCTTTTTCATTCCTTATAACAGAATGCACGTCTCGGTGGTAGAATATCCTTTGATGACACCACTTTCCAGAGAGCGCAAAGACGGCGTGTTCAATAACACCAGATAGATTTATCACTGGTTTATATTCGCTTGCTATAATCTCCGGGAACAGGCCAATAACAGAAAAATGTGTTTTAAGCGGAAATTATTTCCCCCACAGTTTATAAACCTGATCAACTCGGGAAATATAAATTATCAAGGAACAAAAGTTGCATTTTACTGAAAGGTATACTATTTTAAAACATCTGTAGAAAAGATATGCATTTAACAGGAACTGTTTACATTGGTCTTAGAAGTGATCAATTGATGCTAGGAACATTTTTTTGTTAAATGTGTAATTAATAAAAATATTTTACCGAGAAGTATTGAAAAGCGCAGTTCCGTGGTTCCGTCACGATTTCTTTGTGATTCCGTCACGGACTAGATTTAACCCCTGTGATGATTTACTCGCCCTTTTCTCACGAGGAAAAAAAATCTTAAAATCATTGGGTGATTGTAGTAGGAAATGTCTCATAAGAATAATCTGATCGGAAAAGAGTAGCCAAAAAATAGACAAGCAACACTAGTCAAAACGGAGGACGTTCACCGTGATTCCGTCACGGTTATTTTCAAAGATTATATAATGAAAAATCTGCAATATATTTGGAGATATTACACTTTATTTGAAACTTGACAGCAGAAACTAGGCAATAAGACGTAGAAAGTCTGCTTAAAGAGAATAAAAGTTCAGTAAAGAGCGCTTCAAACTGTTAAAGTACATTCCACACCATGATTCCGTCAGGCTGGAATTCATGTGAAGCGGGTTAGAAAGATAAAATTTAAATTCATTTGAAAAAGTAAGATCCTACAGCGACATATGCAGCGGAGGTGCGTTGATAGGATATTAATTTGTTTAGATTGGGAATTACAGTGTTCTCAGTTTAGTTCACTGCTCATACGACATCCAACCTCTTTTGGGGTTAGTGGGTCACAAATCCATCACACGGTACAATGAATCTTGGATTGATGACCTCGTTCGTAATATAATATATTTGCACCACATGAAGTTTGATGAGGCGGCGGGGGGAGGGATAGAACGAAAGATTGATTTTCTCAACATAAAAGCGTCTAATCCGTCATTCAATATTCAGCTGTCGTTCACTAAAGAATTCTTGCGCCCATAATCCAAAAGACCTAATTCACAAAACAGCCTTAGCACCAAATTAAAAAAAACCTTGATAGTATACAAAAATATAAGCTAGTTTCATGCAAAATAGAAGAGGCCAACAGTTTCCAATGATACCGGCAGGACAACTTCCAAAAATATCAAATCCTCGTCGTTGATCAAAATTCTCAATCCTATCGCCAAATTTGAGGAGGCGCTTGGTGGCATAACCCTGTTTTATAAGTTTCTGCAACAATGTTTTGTGTCGCTGACTCAAATCATCACATTTTACACAGGGTTTAGGCGAGCTATGTGTACGTCACTCATATACAGGTCCCACTGGAATATGTCTGGCCTGCGTTCTTTGGGACCTGTCCAGGCCGCGGGCGGGGGTGAAGAAATGGCCCCTCCCCCTAATTATTTTTCTTACCCCTTGAACTACGGGGCGGAACCTTACCCTTTGGGTCAAGCTCGATCAAAAAAATGTAACAAAAAATATACGCCGGCCGCTTTGATGTCATTGACGTCATTTTTAGAAACGTCATTTTTTGGTTGATTTTTCGGGCAAATTTTTCGAATTTTTTATTTATGCAATTTATCCGAAAAACTGTATGATAAATTCGTAAATATTAATCTGATGTCAAATAAAATAGTTTTTGCCCACTTTTCATCACGGAAAATCAGAAATTTTGAAGAAAAGTGACGAAAACATCACTTTTCTGGTACCTCAGGTGGACGCCATCTTGAGATTATCCATGATTCTATGCTCGACAGGTTATGCAAATAGGCTCAAAATGACCCCAATATGATAATCTATAAAGTCACGGAGTGTCGGCTCTCAATTATTTGTCGTTCCGGAGATAGCGCAGAAAGTTTGGTAGTGGGGCCATTGCTATACAAAAAACGTCAGAGTTTTTAGAAATAGTGGCACAATACCTTTCCCAGAAAGCTTTTACTTTCTGAAGAGTACTCGTCAACAGGGCTGAAACAAGCTTGGGGTTGCAGCGTGTAGAACCAGCTATTATTTTGCTTTGTATGGTGATTAATGTGTTTTGGGAGTCGGTACACTTTTGGTATATCGTTACGAGTGGTTAGAAGACAACTACCTATTTCTTTGAGAAACCTTTTGTGGTTGTTAAATAAATCTTTCAGAGTGAATGCTGTTTGGAAGTAGGTAGACGTATTCGATGATGGCATGCTTATACATAATTCCTCAACCAGCACCTAGAAATAATATTTACATATGAATATTATATTGTCTTTAACTTTGTTTGTTGGGGGGACTATGACAAAATTACCTAATTTATGACGGATTTGCTAGATGTTCTTGCGAATTAAGGTTTATCAGTGCTTGACTAAGGGTACTTCTGTCGAAATGGCGGATTGTTTAAACGCCCTGCACTTGGTGAGTTCTAGCCAATCTGTTGGTACTTTAGGTGCAACTTTTTCTCACTTTGACCACTCAATAGCTCATTGTTCTAGTGCAGTCAGGACTATCTTCTGGTTGGTGTTCAGGTTTATTGTTCTCGGTTATCTATATTTAAGTCTCTTCATTAAGTGTTTTTCGTCTTAAGCACTCAATATATCAAGGTTACATATAAAAAAATGCTTGAATGGTGTATAGATAAATTCCCTATAATTACCAGTATTAAACATTTAAAGGAGTCCAATAAGTCTGTTTGCCTAATCTTGAACAAAGATGCACTAAATATACCTGACTGCCTTGCGTATTAACGGACTGTTGAACAAATAATATCATTTGTAATTATTGTATATGCCTTGTTATTTATGTCAACAAAAGAAACTAGCCCTAAGCAATTAATCTGGATGAGTCTCACTCTCAGGTTGTAGAGTAGGAAACCTTCCCTCTGAGTACAAAGGACCTAGAAACAAGAAATTCCGGAGTGGTTTCAGGATTAGGGTGTCGAAATATGGGTACCTACAGACTACCACTCTCCCTCCCCCGAATATTTAGTTTGGCAATTTCAGTTATTATAATCGAAAATGATACATATGCAGACGACAATTTATATTTTACAGGGCACGGTGGCAGCTACACTTATGTTGCCTCACTGGTGATAACCTGTAGGAATTTCGGGGACGAACATCAGGGGAAAGTTATCTCTTTCCTGGAAACTGCCTACAGTATAAGCCCAATCATTAATCAACAAGTTTATTTGGCCTTCTTTGTGCATGGCGAATACGGAAACTACAACAAGCACGATGTATATGGTTTTTTCATGTTCTGTGGCGTATTTTCCGTGATTGTCAATGCTATGTGCTTGATATGTATACTAGAAAATGATAAGACTGAAATGTCAACGAATTCCAGTCGACAGAAACCCGATCCCAACCGGCTAGACAACAACGACAACATTAACAGCGAACGAACATGTCTATTAGCCACCAATAGTCTAGAAACATCCTTCCTCGGAATTCTGAAGAAAGTGAACACACATCTCTTGTTCTGGTCAACTGTTTTGGGGATTGGTGTTGCTATTCTCTTTGAATTTAATATAGCCGTGTTCACAGAAACACTAAATTACAACCGCGATTTCCATGTCCTATTCATCTACTATCAGACGTGTGTGGTTATGTCACGTGTAGGTTTGGTTCTCTTTGCGGATGCTTCAGCCAAGAAGGTGTCATGTATGGTATATCTGGCTGTTGTTTCATTCTTCGCAGGAATAGCATTTACTCTTGCTTCGATAACGGACATGTCTCTCGTGTACTATTACATATTGGTGAGCATCTGTGGAGTTATGTTGGGTGTCGTCCGGCCTGTCACGGCCATCACGATGAAGAAACGATTCAGCGAACCACTGTTCGCTTCTGTCTGGACGTTGTTCGTCTTTTGTAGCAGTTGTTTGAATATGGTTTTTCAGCAAACATTGTCGGCGCTTTACCAGATGAACATACCAGATGACGCCCGTACATGTTACGGACAACAGTGTTTAGAGGTTATTTTCATATTATTTGCAGCTCTTTGTTTTCTGGTCGCCTTGTTGTCTGTTATACTCACGGTTAGAGCATATTGAAGTTATTTGCACTCGGTGAGCTTGATTATTGGATTCTGGGGTTTTGTATGGACGCGAGTCCTGCGCTCGGGAGGGAAGGTACGAGCTTGCAATGAGGGGCTCGGGAGGGAAGGTACGAGCTTGCAATGAGGGGCTCGGGAGGGAAGGTACGAGCTTGCAATGAAGGGCTCCGGAGGGAAGGTACGAGCTTGCAATGAGGGGCTCGGGAGGGAAGGTACGAGCTTGCAATGAGGGGCTCGGGAGGGAAGGTACGAGCTTGCAATGAAGGGCTCGGGATCGAGGGAAAGCACGAGCTTGCAATGAGGGGCTCGGGAGGGAAGGTACGAGCTTGCAATTAGGGGCTCGGGAGGGAAGGGACGAGCTTGCAATGATGACCAGGATGAGGACTTTAATTTTGTTGAATACCATTGATGAATCAGCAGTACTGTGATTATATACAACTGCCATGTTGTTTGGATTCATGCCGTCTGCAAATTTATCCACAAAAAAATAGTTCCGGCCACCAACTGTCCAATACGAAAGCACAAGTATCTAATAATATAAAAAATTTGGACAACGGTGATAAGAATATAATTCTTCGAATATATGTGACTTGATAATCTCAGCTGTTATCGGTCATTTTGTTAACCATGTAATATTGAAACATTTTGTATTTTGGGAGAACACATATGGTAATTTCCCAATATCCGCAAGTGGGATGTCTTTGGGCACTGCGATATTTATAACCAGTGTCATATATTTTAATCTGTTTAAGTAGGAAGAAGAGACTGCTCAAACGAACAATCGAAGTATGACAGACATATTCTTACTCTGAAATGGGTACAGACACATATGATATTTATGTAACCCTGTTTATACATTGCATCAATATATGGGTATGAAGGTGTTGGTCGCTTCATAGAAGGATGTCATTTTAACTCCACGTAATGATATGTTTGCACCCCGTACTGTTTGTGCAATTTATTACACAAGTGATTGCCTAGAATGAGGTATGTCTTCCCCTATTCGACAAGATGTCATTTATGTCATACACCAGGCCTCGAACTACGAATAGCTCCGTAAACTGGCCTTGATTGAACAGACCACCGATGTAAGAGAATTTGCCATCTCCCTGGACCCCCCCACACACACACACAGTATGCTTCAGACGCTACAGGCGCGGTGGAAACAATTGAACGTTCAACTCATTTTTCGCAATATGGCTGACACCGTAAATATAGTATCTATGAATTTTCAAGGATTGGCTGATTCCAATAAACGGTGCGACCTTTTCAACTCTCTGCGAAGAAACACTATTCAATAATCTGTTTACAAGACATATGGATACTGATCCGAATGGGGCTTAGATGCCTGGACATGTTCCTTCGGACCCAACTGTCGTGGTCTCTAGTCTCTTTTTAACAACAACAATTTCGATTATAAAATTGACAAAGTCATCAAAGGTCCCGGTGGAAATTACCTGATAATAAGCTTAGCGATACATGGCACGCCTATAACACTTGCAAACATTTATGGTCCAAACACCGACAGTCCCAGCATTTTGTAACAGGGTGATTAAATTATCTTAGGCCTGGAGAATCCTTTTGTTATTATTTGTGGGGATTGGAAGTTGGTATTGGACCCAGCATTGGACACTGAAAATTATAAACACGTCAACCACCCACAGGCTAGAAAAGTTGTCTTGGATCTAATGAATAATTACAGTTATACAGATGTTTAGAGAATAAATCACAAGGATGAGCGCAGATATACCTGGCGAAGACGTCAACACCCTCGACAACAAGCTCGACTAGATGGCTTTCTAACATCACCAGATATTTATAATATAACAACTAACACAGACATTAAGCAAGGCTACACTGGCTGACCATTCTGTTATTTGGATCAAATGTAAATTTACAAATACAGACACGGGAAGATCATATTGGAAATTCAACTGTTCACTGCTTCGGGACATAGATTATATTAACATGGTGAAAGATAAGATTAACTCAGTTGTGGATGACTATGCTCCCAAACCATATAACAGAGACTCTTTACCCAATTTAGATAAATAATTAAATTTAGTCAAATTTACAACCGGACATAAAAGACGAATTGTTTTTAAAACTTTGCTCATGAGATTGAGAGGTGAAACAATAAAATATGCTTCAATGAAAAAAAGACAGCGGGAAAAGGAAGAATGTGGTTTAGAAAAGGAAATCGAATTTCTATAAAATAAGTGAAACAGAACTTATTAATGTAACTAGGCTATGCGAATCCAAAGAAAAAAAATGGAAAATATTAGATAAGAAAACAATTGCAAGGACAAAGGCGAAATGTGCAGACAAGGGTGAAAAGCCCACCAAATACTTTGTCGGCCTTGAAAAGAGAAATTATACCAATAAACTGATGACTAAATTAACACTAGATACTTGAGAAATCCTTTTTGATATGAAAGTTATAACAGCCGAACATGTAGGCTTAAAAAGCAACAAAACGGAAACGCCGTGCAAGGACGATATTGAAGAAACCTTGAATTCACTGGAAGTCGACATTTTAACTTGATAAGAATCCGCAAATTAGAGGGGGAAATTACCTATGAAGAGCTGACACGTGGACTAAAGAACACACATAACGAAAAATGGCGCGGTATCGCTTGGTTTCCTGTATAATTGTTTAAAATGTTTTAGGGGTTAACTGGACCTTTTGTTCTAATATCTGTCAACGCTGGGTATAATGAGGGTGAACTTTGTATTAGTTAGGCGTGATAACATGTCTCCCCAAACCTGATAAAAATCGCAACTTATTGAAGAACAGGCGACCTATTACGCAGTTGAACGTCATCTATCAGTTAGCCTCATCCTGTATCGCAAAGAAAATTAAGTTAGTTTTAGAATTGTCCAGTTTTAGGAATTTGTCCAGGGGTGCTACAAGGGGAACATATAAGACGGGTATATGACCTGATGTTATCTAGTACAGCAAAAGATATACCCAGACTCCTTTTGTTGAAAAAGATTTGGATTCTGTGTCATGGTCATTTTTGGAAGAAGTAATGAAGGCCTTCAATTTCGGAGATTCAATCAGAAGGTTGGTTAAGACATTTTACACAAATATTCAGGCGTGTGCTATATAAAACGGCCGTCTATCAGAATTCTTTCAAAACAGGCGCGGATGTCGACAAGGTAATCCTATATCGCCAAATCTCTGTGTGTGTGTGTGTGTGTGTGTGTGTGTGTGTGTGTGCCGAAATCCTAGGTGTTTTAATTCGAGAATATTAAGGTATGAAAGGTATAAACAAGTGGAGACGTTGAATACAAAATATGTCAGTACTCGGATGACACACATCTGATCCTTGACGATTCTGAATAGTCAATAAGAAAAGCACTCGAGACAATAAGTCACTTTTACAAAATTTCTGGATTGAGATCAAATATAGAGAAAAATTAAAGCAGTATGGATAGGAACCTTGACTGGATCTGAAATGACTATGTACCCGGACGTTAAACTGGATTAGGTTACAGATTTCAATCTTTTAGGAATAAATCTGTCTACCATCATTTTCATGGACATTTGGAAAGTAAAAGTTCCTTATTAAAAATTGGTTTGAAAATAGGGCCCTGTACATTCGCGACATTGTAAGTGGTAGAGACGGAATACTGCTCTTTCGGGATTTTAAAATTAAATTTGGTTTGACGGGAATAATTCTAGACCATGTGTGTTTGGTGAAATAATTCCTGCAGAATGGAAGAAACATTTATGTAAAAAGGAAATTCGCTCTGAATTGTATGCACCCGTTCTGGGAACGTGAAAGGGGTATTGGTAAGGCAAGAGAAGGGGTGTAGATGCTACTATGACATTTTGAATTCAGACAAGGAGCTGGTGAATAAATCTGAAAGACACTGGGAAGAGATTCTACCGTTAGGCCTGAATACTAATTGAGCATATTTGTATGAGTAGCTTCACATGTACAGCTGAGACTAGGTTCAGAAGTGTACAATACAAAATACAACATTATCTACGAACTCCTTTTCTTTGAAAATTAAGATACGGTCTCTAGATAGCTCTCATAGCTCTCTAGATTTGTATCTAATACCGCTTATGCCGGTGATAGGGGCCGTGTGGTCATATCATCCAAGTTGCCACATGAACAGGTACAATAAAAGCGTACCTGAGATACAACACATATCACGAATCGTTAGATTCTTGGTATGTGCTATAGAATAGGTTAACCTGAAGACTATACTGTGAAGTCATGTGGCTCTGTCAGTATGTCGGCACCCCACTTCCCTCATATGTGTTGTAATTTTTACCTGTATATGGCGAGATTCTGCTGGTGGACGTTTCGTCCCCGAGGCCCGCCCCCTGTACAGACCTTTTGGTCTTTGATATATGATGGCATTTGTGGGAAGTTGATGCTGGGTCGACATCGGGCCTTAAGGACAAGTCTTTTGTGTTAAATGCCGTCATTTTCATCTGACGACGATACAGCTCACCAATCCCCAGTGTACGAGTTGCCACAGCGAAACAGCACACCAATTACAAATATACGAGTTGTCAGAGCATTTCCATCATAGCTCTCTAGATTTGTATCTAATACCGCTTATGCCGGTGCTAGGGGCCGTGTGGTCATATCATCCAAGTTGCCACATGAACAGGTACAATACAAGCGTAATCAGATAAAACACATATCACGAATCGTTAGATTATTGGTATGTGCTTTAGAATAGGTTAACCTGGAGACTATACTGTGAAGTCATGTGGCTCTGTCAGTATGTCGGCACCTCTTCCCACTTCCCATATATGTGTTGTAATCATGACAAATGTGTGTACTGTGAAATAAATAGACAATTAAACACCTTTTTTGTATTGTCCAATCTTGGAATAGAGGCAACCTTACTAGCCAGAATATAATCCATGGTTGGAGTAGCCACCAATTATTTCTCAATACTATTTTGCTTATTACAAGTATACTACAGAGAGTTAAATCGCCAAACGGCAGATGAATCCGTCTAAATAGTTTTAAAAATTGGGTATCAGTTGGAAATGTTCTAGAGGAGACTGAACACATGTGATACGGTAGATAGAGTTTGTTATGTTCATGAAATTGGCATGACTATTTTATTTTTCTAATCAAAATATTTGTTTCTTACGTTAGTCTATATAGAGTACATGTTTGTTTTGTGTGGGTAGATGTACCCGTCAGTGTATTCGTTTGTCATTATAATCATTTGTACATATACTGTACTTCTTATTTCATTTTGTCTTGCTGACGCCATAGAAATATGTAGATTACAAGCGTCTAGTCCGTCATTCATAATTCAGCCGTCGCCCATTAGAGAATATCCGCGTCCATAATCCGCGTCCATAATTCAAAAAGACAATCATAGTATACATAAACATAGGCTTGTTTCCTGCAAGAGAGAAGCGGTCAACAGTTTTCAACGATGCGGGCATCGTCACATTTAACACAGGAACTAGCAAATGCTACTAAGCGAGATATGTATACGCCATATGCAAGTCCCACTGGAATATTACTGTCCAGAAAGGGATAGTTTACGATGTCGAAATTGTAATCATCTCATTTGTCATAATTACAAGCGTCTAGTCCGTCATTCATAATCCAGCCGTCGGCCATTAGAGAATATCCGCGTCCATAATCCAAAGACCTATTCCATTTTCCACATAACAGTATTAGCACCAAATTAAAAAGGACGATCATAGTATACATAAACCTAGGCTTGTTTCCTGAAAGGGAGAAGCGGTCAACAGTTTTCAATGATGCCGGCAAGACATCATGATGTTCCAAAAATATCAAATCCGTATCGCTGATCAGTTTTCTTAATCCATAATATTCGTTATAGAGACGTCATCTAAAAAAAAGATGTATCTCAGTCACGCTTTGATTGTGACTGTTCATATGATTACCATGAGGATCTTGAAGTACATGGGTTCTTACGGCCCCTAGCCCCGGGTTAAGCGGAATTAGACACAAGTTACGAAACGTAGCGCCATAGATCTTGCACGCTACGTTCGTATTTTGCTATCAGCATGCGATATGTATCGCCAAATTTGAGAAACTTTGAGTGGAGGCGCTTGGTGGAATAGCCCTGTTTTATAAGTTTCTGCAACAATGTTTTGTGACGTTGATTAAACGAGAGAGAGAATGCCCGCTTCATTTTTATAGAGATATAGATCTAAATGTGATGTGCCTGTAGGGCTATCTGTAGTTTCCTTCAAATCCAGTGAAGGTGGATATATATCCTTCACTGCGTCATTTATATAGCGATTATCCACAGCGAGAAGATCGTCTATATAGCGTTTGGTGAATGAGAAGGAACGGGCTTTGAATGGATCGGTTTTTGAAAGCACCTGCATATAGTCATATTTATAAGAGAACAGATACAGGTCAGCCAACAGGGGTGCACAATTAGTACCCATTGGAATACCTATATGCTGCTGATATATTGTGTTGCCAAATTTCACATAGATATTTTAATGAGAAATTCAAGCAACTCTATAAACAAAGAAACATCCCATGAATGATATCTCTTGTATGTAGTAGAGCTAAAGAATGCTTTTTGGCTTCCGACATTAATATATCTACGATCAGTTTTCTTGAACACAGATACTATTAATGAACTTAGACGGTCAATAAGGTTCTGATGAGGGATTGTAGTATAGAGTCGAGAAATCCCATGTGGATACATGTCTGTACGGTGTGTGACCTTTAGCATCAAGTTCTTCCGTAAGACATTTTGAGTTTTTCAATATCCACATACATACATATGACTTTTCTCCTGTAAGAAATCTTGTGTTTTATTTATTATTTTTATTCCATACACATTTGGAATTGTTGCTAACTCGATTCTTGACGCGAAAAGTCTTTTATGGAAGACGGGGAATCTTGAATGAGGGATCGGACGATTGTTATCACGTGAAGTCATTTTGGGCTCATTTAAGTCACCTTGGGTCAAACAGTCAAACAGCTGGGCCAATGGTCACCATTGCAAATAATAGAGCGAACTTGCTGACAGTGACAACAAATGCTGACAACAATGCTGATTCTGATTGAAATATTGTATTAATATTCAGGCCACTTTGCTGTATCATCTCATCTGATGACGGAGTACCTAATTCCAAAACTCGTTTTATCCGAGATTATTGATCTTGTTGATCTCCATTTTATCCGTCCCCTGTCCACCCAGTGTAGCAACAAAACAGAGGTCGTAAACAGGTTGATGGGTAACTCAATAAAGATCTGTTCCCTAAGGAACTAACAGGAGACTTTATCTCAAATTCTATATAATATACCCTCTCAATGCAACATTCTTGTCTCATTGCTGCTGTCTGAAATATGACCAACAGGGCAGCCATCATGGAGAAATGTCCAGGTCTACTACGTAGTTCATTGATAGCCCAATCAACAGAATCATATGGGGAAGATAGTTTGTGTGTTTACCGAATAGTGGGTCGGAAAAAAACAGGTAAAAATGTCAAACACATGCGAGTTTGGATTCAAAGGAACCGTAACGAAACTTCATGTACCACATGCGCGATATACATGACCACAGTGGTTGGAGCATATCGTGAGATTTTTTCTAACGGTTGTTGTTTTTATAAACACCAACTTTCGTGAAATTGTACACACATCTCTATTTTAGTGACCCATCAGATGATGATGGGGTAATATTGTAACAGCATTTTATTATGTAGATGTGCATAATCAACACAACACCAAATTACATAATCGCATAGGATCATATCTGAGCTGTATGCACATCATCCTGAAATGCAAGGGCCTAACACTCTACGGAGGAATGTAGACACGAGTGAAGCAGTATTTTCTTCAGTCATATCGCTTCTGCTACATTTTCTAGTCTATCATATGCCATATCGGTTTTTCCTCTCAGAGCCATCGTTAGCCAACAATAAACCTCTAGAATGAATACAGGGGAGTTGGGCCAGACGGTTGTTTCAGGTTTTTGAGATTACCAATTGTCAATTATCTGTTTTCAAGTTGTGACGAGAAACTTCAAGATGAAAAAATTGAATATCGTCTGAAATTTCAGTCATTTCCCACATCCATACATCTTAGCTGACATTTTCCTCAATTCTTCTCGATACCGATAGTTTTTCTCTTGAAAAGAAAGATCATGTCCAACAAAATTGCGTGAGACTCAAGGTCACTACCGTGAACGAAACGATGACCGTAACTGAGTTGCATGTACAGTGTGTATATCCAGCTGAGATTCCGCTACATATGCAGCCAAATGTTCTGTAATTTTGCGATTTAGTGAACGAAGACAAAATCATTCATACTATGTTCGAACCGTCGAAGAAGACAGATGGGTAAATTACAACACATATAAGTGAAGTGGGAAGAGGTGCCGACATACTGACTGCGTCACATGACTTCACAGAATAGTCTTCTGGTTACCTATTCTAAAGCACATACCAAGAATCTAACGATTCGTGATATCTGTTGTATCTCAGGTACGCTTTTATTGTACCTGTTCATGTGGCAACTTGGATGATCTGACCACACGGCCCCTAGCATCGGCATAAGCGGTATTAGATACAAATCTAGAGAGCTATGATGGAAATGCTCTGACAACTCGTATACTGGTAATTGGTGAGCTGTGTCGCTGTGACAACTCGTACATTGGAGATTGGTGAGCTGTTGTAGCATTGAGGTGCCAGATTATTAGCACAACATATATGGGATCGTATAGCAGGCGTCGTCAGATCCAAAATTCAATATTCAGCCGTCGTCCATAAAAAAAATTCCGCGCCAATAATCGAAAGACCTATTTCTTATGACAACACCAATTCCAAATGTGTATGAAATATAATAATAAAAACAGAACTGGTTTCTTACAAGAGAGAAGCGGTCAACGATGTCAGCAAGGCATGATGATGTTTGTATAAAATCCAGGCGCGGCGGAGCCGGGAATATGAAAAGAGGGGGGGGGGGCTAAGGACCACTTTGCCTCAAGCCCAATAATTGTAACTGACGTGCCTTGAAATGGGTCAGATATGTGAATTTTGCTGGGGAGTACCCCCGTCCCCCCGATCACACCTTCAGAAGCCCCAAGTATTGACTAGGTTTACATTTGAAACACTGGAATATACGATCAGTTTTCCTTTGAAAAGCTCTCCGCCTATTTTGCCGACAAATAACCTTATTTACTGAGCACCGGACACTGCATACATCCTCCAGGCACTCTTTCCGTAATTCAAGTGCGGCGGGGGAGATGACATTACAATGATCTAAAGTGTTCAAACTGTAACTTTTCCCTTGGGTGGGTGGGTATAGATGAAAAATATCATCGGCGAATTAATTTCGAACCAACGTGGTGAAATTTCATTGAATAACGCCGATTGGATTTTTTTTCAACTCTTATGAGTCGGTTTTATTGCGAGATATTCTATCACTGTCAAAGTTCTCAGAAGCGCCAAAGTGCGTTAAATCAAGTCTAAAATTTCAAAATCATCCGGGGGACGCCCCCTCCCAGGCCCACCCCCGTTTGCTCCCCCCCCCCCAATATTCATGTCGTTCCGCCGCGCCGGAAATCCTAATCACTGACGATTATTCTTTATCCAAATAAATGTCCAGATCGTTCTCCACAGTATGTATTTCAGTCACGCTTTAATTGTGGCTGTTCATTAGAACACTGCGGTAAGGTAAAACCCTTGATATTTAAACATCCCCTAGACCCGGGTTAAGCGGAATTAGAAATAAGCGGTTTAGTTATGAAATGTAGTCTTACGATCATATTTTGCCGTGAGTGTACGATATTTACAGCAGAATTGAGATACTTAGATTGGATGCGTTTCGGGATATAGCCTTGTTTGACAGGTTTCTGCAATTATGTTTTCTAGCGCTGATTGAAATCTTCACAGTCTTTAAATGATCTAGCAAATGTTTCCAGCCGATAACTGTTTACGCCGTATACAGGTCCCTCTGGAATATTGCTATGCAGAAATGGATAGATAACTGTATCAATATTGTACTCGTCTCTCTTGTCATGAAATAGAGGTGAAGGAAAATCCGGATCATTCTTGCGCTTTGGATTGGTTATCTATTAACAATATCCGCATACAGGTGTATTCATACATGAACAGATACAGGTCTACCAAATAATGGTGAACAATTTGCATCCATTAGAATACGTACACGCTGTTGGTATATGATATTGCCGAAATTCACATAAATGTTGTTAATGAAAAACATTTCTATAAATAAAAGACATGCTAAGAATGATATCTTTTAAGTGAAATACCAGTGACCAGTTATATTGAACACCGATATTATTAATATAGCCTGATGTCCAATGAGGTCCTGATGAGGAATATTAGTATAGAGAGGCCAGAAAAGTAGGTGTATGAATCCTTTGCCATCTAGTTCTTCCGTAAGACTTTTTTAGTTTTTATCTATCCACATGCATTCGAGGTCTGAATTTCTTGAAATGGCATAGATTCCCCGCCTTAATTATTTATCTTACCTCTTGAGCTAGGGAGCTGAAGCTTACCACACTATACCATTGGGTCAAGCTCGATCAGAAAATGTAAAATATATCCAAGATAGCCTCTTTAACGACGTCACCGTGACGTCAATTTCAAAAACGGCATTTTTAGTTGATTTTTCGGTATCCCCTTCTCTCCTGTGAGTTTATGTAAGTATGAACAAAATGACCTCAGTATGATCAAATACAAATTACAAGCGTCTAGTCCGTCATTCATAATCCAGCCGTCGTCCATTAGAGAATATCCGCGTCCATAATCCAAAGACCTATTCCATTTTCCATATAACAGTATTAGCACCAAATTCAAAAAGACAATCATAGTATACAAAAAACATAGGCTTGTTTCCTGCAAGAGAGAAGCGGTCAACAGTTTTCAATGATGCCGGCAAGACATCATGATGTTCCAAAAATATCAAATCCGTATCGCTGATCAGTATTCTTAATCCATAATATTCGTTGTAAAGTCGTCATCTAAAGAATGATGTATCTCAGTCACGCTTTGATAGTGACTGTTCATATGAGTACCGTGAGGTTCTTGAAGTACATGGGTTCATACGGCCCCTAGCCCCGGGTTAAGCGGAATTAGACACAAGTTACGAAACGTAGCGCCATAGATCTTGCACGCTACGTTCGTATTTTGCTATCAGCATGCGATATGTATCGCCAAATTTGAGAAATTTTGAGTGTAGGCGCTTGGTGGAATAGCCCTGTTTTTTAAGTTTCTGCACCAATGTTTTGTGACGTTGATTAAAATCGTCACATTTAACACAGGATCTAGCAAATGCTACTAAGCGAGATATGTATACGCCATATGCAGGTCCCACGGAGTGTCAGCTCTCACTTTTTTGTCATTCCGAAGATATGGTAGAAAGTTTGATAGGGTGATCATGATAGCCCCCAAGGCTTGATAGGGTTAACTGCCCGCAGGGCGCTTGTTATCAAAGTTGATTAGTTGTACAAATTTTGGAACCAGCTATATATCTAGCTTTGTATGATGTTTTTGCATATTGGGAGTCCAGTACAATTTTAGTATATCGGTATGGAAATTGTGATAATAAACCTGTATAGTATGACTTCGTGTTAGGTGTCGACGAACGCTTTTCTGTAGAGTGATATGGTTGGTTTTCAGTCGCCAGGCGTCGTCAATTTTTCCCACCTCTTGCGTATATCGCTCCAATTCATACCCTGCGAGCTTCTCTCTGGTTTACCGAAATGACGTTAGACTTGAAAGCTGAAACTTTATTGGGGTCATTAGGGTCCTCGTTCTCCGAGCAGAGCATGGGTAAATTCGAAATAACCATGAAGGGTTTTTCTCTTCAATATAGCCTTTTTCATTGTAAAACGTTTAAAGGACGCCATCTTAGTCATCTTGTATTATTTTACGTTTTGTATTAGGGCTTGACCCAGAGATTTAAAGCGAAACAATAAGTTTAAGCTTCAAGGAAGATATTCAGGGGTCAGTATCAGTCTCCCCACTAGTCTGCGGTAGTTCCCATTGTCTTGTCCTGACAGAATTTGATGACCTCCAGTTGACCTCGGTTGATATAATATACAATTTTAATAGATCTTGTAATAGTATATGTCTAATATGTGGCATTGTCATAAACTTTTATTGTCACTGTATATGTAATGCCTCAACTTCTCAATGAGGTTGTATGACGCAAGGTGAACTTAAATGACCTTAAAAATGACCCCGCATAATATAGTCCTAAATTTTAACATGGTATTCTGTATGTCATTAGCCTCAAATTCAATATCCAAACTGACAGGTTATATTGTACGATTATCGGTTGTGCGATTGACAGGTTTATATTGTGCATAATCGCCAAATTATGTGATTTTAATTGAATGGCGTGGCATTGAAAAAATGCCCACGGTTGCCACTGTCTGATTATGAATGTACCTATGTTCAGCGATCATTTGAAGCAAATACATTCGCATTTGTACGCACCTTTGCGGTTAGGCCCATTTGCGGTGTTGGCTATCAGACTAGATGCGGCGCATTCGTTTAAGAGCTAGAAAAAGACAATTGGAGCGATATGCAAGCGGTGGGGAAAATTGACGACGCTTGACGACCAAATAGCAACCATATGACTCTACATGAAAGATTCCCTCCGCACCTCACATTCAGACCAGAGAATACGGTGGATTCTCGGACGTAGCCTTAGTATCTCAGCCGCGCATTTATTGCACTTTTGTATATGGAGACCATGAAATATCTTCTCGATCATATTAGAACGATTGTATCTAGTTATTTCTGAACACATTATTTTTCATATTCATTATTTCCTTCCAGCATTATGAAAATGCATATGGTTGAGGCTGGTCTAGTAGAGGTCTGGAGAAAAAAGTGGTGGGACACGTCAAAACGCTACATCGATGACAGATTAGCCGGATCATTAAAACTTCACAAGGATAGACTGGGAGGCGTCTTTATTATTTGCAGCATAGTCACTGTTGTTTCAATTTTTAGTTTCATTGCCAAAGCCATGTGGAGGAGAAAAATAGCAAATGAACCAACAGAAAAGGAAATTTTCACAATCCATGTGAAGTTTCTACTATAATATTCTACACTTTTCCGTAGTTTCACCAATAGGGCATCAAAAAGGAGCTGATCATTTACAGAGTTCTGAACAGAATTATATTGTTCAAAAGTGCTGGCAATTACTTGCTTAATTTTTTTAATATAATCTGTATCTTTTAACGGCGAATTATTCAATTTCCAGAGTCAGAGTTTTCGTTTGAAGTCGTTAAATCTACATTCGAGAATGGCGACAAAATGAACAGTTTTATAGCCAGGAATAATTCGATGATTGTTGACAAAGTATAAAAGTTCTTCATTTATTAAGCCTGTTTGAAAGGTCCTTTTTGTCTCCATGTAAACGTTCTTGCATCGTCATGAATATGTCCATATACAAAAGATAAATTGTCGGATTCGATCATGTCAAGCACAACATTTACGTGAAGATAGTTTTCCGTATCTAAGTTTGGATCTAACACTAGATTCCAGTCTCCACAGACGACACAAAACTCGTTAGCGAAAGATTGAATACATTCCTACACGGTGTTGAAGGCGTTTGGACAGACCGTGTTCGGACCGTATATATTAATAAGTGTTATCCTCTGTTTGCCTATTACTATATCGAGAGCGAAAAAGTTCCCTTCTGTATCTCTTTCTTCTTTCATTACGTTAACCTCAAAATTATCAGCGAATAAGATTGCCACACCTCTTGATTGGCTGTTGTTAGAACTAAAATAACATTATTTATTCCGCCATTCTAGTTTTATTTTTGATTCTGTTTCCTTAGTGAACCGTGTATCTTACAGACAGAAAATTGAACATTTCTTCTTCTTATTGAACTTAAACAAATCGTTTCGATTGGTTGGATCAGCAAGTCCCGTGCGATTTATAGAGAAGAAATTGATTTTGCCCTCCATGTGTTACATATTGGTCGAAAAATGTATCCATTATCATGCTCAAACAGTATAATATATTCAGTATTTTCACACGCCAATAGATTCGAAAAGACATGAAAAAGAATCAATAAGATAAATATTAATTGATAAACACTGGCTAATACATGTACATGAAAAAAAAACCTTCCGGCCTGCATGGAGGCAAAGAGCCCAAATATACATTAAAGACCAGGGGCCTGGAGTTAAAAGAACAGGAAAAGACGCCTGGACTACCCACAAGTTTGAAAGTGTACGACATGTATATTGTCTTCATGCTACATGTAGCCCGATCAATAATCTAAATGACGTCTTATTTGGTGAAAATATAATATGATAGCTTTAATACCCACTACAGTATATTTCATGTCACCTTGTTTATAGCTCAGCAAATTAACCTTTGCGCTCTAAATTCATTTGCATAATAATGTAGTCTAAACGTTCTTTATTCATCAAGGACAGATGTATTTGTCCGTTTCGCCAAAAATCTCCCTATCCTCATGGCATTTGCATATCTTTCACTGTTGTTTCAGGGTAGAAAAAACGTGCAACTTCACACGTTCCAACTAACAAAGCCTTCATACTACCGGTACGCCTACATGTACTATTGAGGCGTATTTACGCAATATACAGATTTCGCGTCGTAAAGTTGGACGCATGCATAGTATAGTCGGTAACCTGAAATGGGTACGTATCGCCATTTGACATTTAGCCGTAGTAGAAAACACCTGTTTGAGGAGCATAAAAGCAAAAAGAGTACGGCTATCGATCTGGGCCAACATATCTTACTCAAATCTGAAAAGATGATCTTAATAATAAACTTGGATGCCCTACATTATCCAAATAGAAAATAATTTGTTGTACAGCATGCTTTTTATTACTATTTATGTAGTTTTGGATTTCTTTTGTTATATTTTGAAATTATATTTTTTCCTTTCAACAGAACGTTATTGATCGCTCCAAAAAACCGACAGAGTATTGTATACCATATATCAACAGGGTTTTTTTCGTCCATGTATTTCTGACTGAAGTAATTGTTTTCGGAGCTCGGTTATTTCTAGCAACAGCCTGTCGTTCATGAATGGAATCGTTTCTTCCTGTATTTCTGTTATTTCATCGGAATTATATTGAATGCATTCTTCTAGGGTATCTACCCTCGAGGACAGATTTTTCACCTCCGTTGTTATGCCTTCAACTTCCGTTATGTCTCAGTGTTTGCTTCTTCAAAGTTTTTCGTTAATGTTTTTGTGATATTTTTTCCAGATCAGCAAACAGAGCTTTTAGGCTTTTGGGAGTGGACATATCTGCTGTAAAGTCTATTTCACCTTGTTCGCACGTAGGCTGGTTATTTGAAAACCCGTTTTCGCCGGTCGAGATTGACTCATGCAGATTCTCTCGCTGTTCACGTGGCGTTTTGCTTCTCAGTGCAGAGTCGTTATTACACGTGAGTTTTTTTACCTCTTTCACTTTTTCTGCCACTCATTTAGTTTTTTGGTAAATCCCAGGTAGGTCTCCAATCACCACAGTATACAACCAGTTCAATTTCCAGGCACTAAAAATTTGCAATATACTGGGCCCCTTCAGATCCACCCTGTTGACCGTAAGCCTTTGATTTATCAGTTCATTCGTCCGTCCCCTGTCCACCCAGTGACTCAACAAAACATCTCCTGGATTCTTGGGCTCATCAATCGGATGTGGTAAATTACAAGCGTCTAGTCCGTCATTCATTATTTAGCCGTCGTCCATTAACGAATATCCGCATCCATAATACAAAGACCTAATTCATGTAACACCATTAACACCAACTTCAAAAAATAAATCATAGTATACATAAAAATAGTCTAGTTTCCTGCAAGATAGAAGCGGTCAAGTTTCCAGTGATGACGGCAAGACATCATGATGTTCCAAAAATATCAAATCCGTATAGATGATCCATGTTCTCAATCACATGATTTTCGCTAAAGTCTTTATCTGATCACGCTTTGATTGTGACTGTTCATATGGATACCACGAGAATATTGAAATAAACAGGTAAACAGGTTGCTGAACAACTGAATAAAGATAAAGTTTCCCATGGAATTAAGAGGAGACTATATGACAAATTCTATGTAATGTGCCCTTCCAATGCGACTTTCTTGTCGCATACCTCCTATCTGAAATGGCCAACAGGGCAGCCATCATGGAGAAATGGTTAGGTCTGCAGTGTAGTTCATTGGTAGCTAAATCAACAGAATCATATGGGGAAGATTGTTTGTTTGTTACAGAAGAGCGAGTTTGGATTCATAAAGCCGCAAGGGATCCGCACGTATCACAAGCACGATATCCTAAGATGTTTACTTGTCGTCAGTGTTCTTATCAACACCAACTCTCGTGGAATCGTACAAAAAGCCCAGGTTAGCCTTCCTCCTCTGTGCATTTACACATTTACGCATTTAGCGACAGTCAAATGACAGCTTGGGTTAGCATAGCAGTTTAGTATTCAATCTGTATAATTGCTACTTTAACTCAAATTTTCATATTTTCCCCTTATATTTTCAGAAGTTTAGTATGAGAGAGTCTGTATCATTAAAAATTGAACGAAATAGATCGTATCTAGTTGCTTCTTTCTAGCTTTAACTTTGTTGTCTTCGTCCAATATTGAAGTATATGGTCATGAGTGAAAACACCACATATTCCAGATTTCGGGGGCTATAAGCTTGCTTTGCTTTTGCAATAACATTTTTCTCTTGATATATTGAAAACGTGCATAAATAATAGATTACAGATATCTACAAATAAATGATTGAATCAGCGGGTAAATTTCTTTCTTTTAAATTTTAGGATGGGACAGATGTTCTGCTCCTGGCCGATTGTTATGTAATCATAACGGCTTAATCGCCGGTGAATTTTAATCCGAACCGCTGTTTGTCAGCGATCTGTGTGTACAATAGAACTACTAACTGTCATCCCACAATTTTAATATCAGACGGAGAGATCTGGGAGCAGCATCCAATATATCTTTTTTTTTCAATTTGTGAGGAGGAACTTTAGGATGAAACAATTGAACATCGTCTGAAAATTTCAGCCACTCACCACTTCCATACATGTTAGCGGAGATTTCCTTTATTTTTTTTTTATTCCGATACTTTTTTCGTTGATAGAAAGACGGCAAGCCTTTCCGACTGAGTCAAGTTCACTTGCCTTGAAAGGAACGATGTACCGTAACTGAGATGCATGTACAGTGTATATATCTATCTGAAATCTCGCTACATATGCAGACAAATATTCAGTAATTTTGCCATTTAGTGAACGAAGGCAAACACTTTCATGCCATGTAAATTGTTTTAAAACTATTTCTTGTTTATGTCAATTGTTTTGCCGCGCTGTAGTAGTGTTGGTCAACTGCCTCCGGTGTCAGCTAGTGTAAGCGCATTCTTACCTTGAACATCTGATCAGTAACTCATGCGCATAAAACTGTTCCGTCATTCTTAAAACGATTAGATCACACAACGTTCTGAGACAGTTCTTCTTTTCCTTTTCTTTCAAGCGAAACGATTTTTTAAAGAGAAACTGTGCATTTGCATGCAAGATGTAATTTCATGAATATCATATATATACCGTGCGGACAAATTATTCATCCCTGTGGGTGGAATCGCTGCATCAATGATCTCTCAAATACCTTATCCGTTATCAAGAATAACTGAGGATATAGGTTGAGTGTATGCTTAGGTCTACTTGGAAAATGGTGGAGCTTACGAAGTGGAATATTACCCGACAACAAATACTAATTCTTTTAATTACTGGGTGTTTACCACAACTGTTATTGGGGCAAATATTCATATTCCCGATATACATGAATGCATTGAAGCAGTCTCTTCAGCTAAATCAACATCAAGGTGGGTGCTTGACTACAATTTGTTTGCATGATACTGTTAGTATGTTTTCCTACTGAATGATCTTATCGACACTTCGCGCGTTTAGAGTGTCTGATGGTGCAGTTTCATTTTGCCCATCCTACCAGAACAGCACACAAACAGACTACTGAATTTTGGATGAGATATTCAGGATTCTTTCGTGCATACTATCGTCAGAATTATAAAATCATAAAGTCTATACAAAAATACAATCTAGGTGTGACATAATCAACTTTTCGCGGGGAACTATATCAACACGCTTTGTTGTTGTTGTTGTTGTTGTTGTTGTTGTGCTTGCTGTTATTATTGAATATTTTTTACCAATTTTTCTGCGAGATTTTCTGGTATGTTTAACACCACTGATTGAATGTCAGCTTGCAGAGTTATGCAATAGTAAAACTGTTATCAAAGCACCTGCATCTTAAATCCAATACTATTCGTATCCCAAACTTTACTGTTTACATATACGGTAAATTTAACTATATACGTATAATGCTAACTCACAATAAACAAACATTAAATAATACTGGAATATGTTACAGCATATGTACATGTTATATGTACATGTGTTATTTCTCTTTTAACTGAAAACCTGTTGAAAACGACGTTAATCCTACTCTCTCATTCACAAAAAAAAATCATCAGTCATTTTTATGCAGCTGGGCATTGCATTTCTTTCAATGATGAAATTTCAGTTTGTAAACTACAAGAAAAATCTGATTTGACAAGTTTTGAAGTGGAAAAATATCGGTTTTGTTACAGTCACGCAAAGCGGGGTTTTTGACATGTACACGCCACATAACCCATATTGCAACGATATAGCTCTCCCCCAGAAGTTTTTATTTTCTATTTATGCTCGAGATAGTCTAGGTCAGAGAATGAGCTCAGTTTGCTGGGAAAGACAAACACAATACCCAGAAATCTGGTTAGGTCATTTATTCAAATGACAATGGTTATAATCATTAATTCAAATGACAAATCATTAATTCAAATGACAAATGATAAAATAGCAGGGGCATGGAGAACACATATGAATTATATGAATTATGTGTTACCAAATGCAGTGATAGAACATGCCCCCAATTAGCAAATAATGTAAATGTTGTTATACCAGCAAAGGTGGGGAGCATAAAGGGCTTCCTGTTACAAAATGTCACAAGACAGAGAATTGAGGGAGGGTAGGGAGGGTTTTTCTGTAGCAAACTGGAGAAACCAAATCCCTCACTGACATTTTCCAGAAACAAATTCCAGGTAGCCGAGGAAACCCGACCTCGTGTTACAAAGTTGGAGAGTCTAATATAAGGGCGATAACTCACAATCAACAGTTGCAATAAAACTATAATCATGTCAACATAAGAAAGCGACCTTGTTGATCCTCACATAAACTTAATTATGGTAACCCTAATTTCCTTTTATGCTCGAGATAGACTAGGTCAGAGAATGAGCTCAGTTTGCTGGTAAAGACAAACACAATACCCAGAAATCTGGTTAGGTCATTTATTCAAATGACAATGGTTATAATCATTAATTCAAATGACAAATCATTAATTCAAATGACAAATGATAAAATAGCAGGGGCATGGAGAACACATATGAATTATGTGAATTATGTGTTACCAAATGCAGTGATAGAACATGCCCCCAATTAGCAAATAATGTAAATGTTGTTATACCAGCAAAGGTGGGGAGCATAAAGGGCCACAGATAACAGTGGAGTAAAAGATGGAACTGTTATCACCCAACCGAAGTCTCTGACCTAGCCCTTACAGTATTTAACACAAAACAGTAGGATGAGTAGATATCACTGGCCTCTTAATAGTTGGTTTGATAACCTGAGAATGGCAGCAACTGGCTAGCGCTAACTGAAGTAATGACTTTGACTACAAATGTTTACATTTTCATGAGCAGATCAATGGTAATATAGCAGCCAACTATATCAAGACTGCAATTGCATGAAATAATACAATCAGGTACATGTAGTTTATTTTGCACAGGGTGTATAGCAAGACAGATTGACTCAAACAAATATAAAGGGAACTTATTTCCCAAATTAGCATGTAAATCAATAAAAGATAGCATGAAAAAACATGGGCAATCTATTACTATGCGTCCATGGATGGTGGAATATTACCTTACCAATCTTTAGACTAAAAATGAAAGAAATATGCATAAGTGTGCCTGAAGGTAGGGGCACAGAAATCCACATCAGCCAAGTACGGTACTGGAAGAACAAATACCATTCAGGGCAGCATAACATACCTGTCATATAGTGAAGAACCATATTAATACAATAAATATATAGCACGAGAAAGGTTCATGGGCCTGTCAGGAAATTTTGTATTTCATTTCTTTTCTTTATTTATTTCAATTAAAGAAAACAACTGGCACTGGAAGAGTCCCGGTTACCCTCCTAAAAATGAGTAATATCCTTCACTTCTCAGACATTCCCCCACAAAACATTGAACTGCCAGCCAGTTAAATTGTATGGCGGATAAAAACAATGAAGATCCTCAAGGTTGTCAATTGTCCAAGGGAAGGTTAGGATTAAGCCTCACTTTCTCAAGAATAATCTTTGAAATAAAGTTGACAAAAGGAAGTCAATATGATTGTTGTATAATACATAATACAGGAATTCACATATACCAGTATCTGTGTGTGATGGAGCTCACTGGTAAAAGACCTGAAAGTGATAGTAATGATAGTTAGTACTGGATTCACAAGCCTGGGGATGATAGGATGAGGTAGGATTTCCTCTCTGAAATAGACAATGCATGAGGAATTCTTAAAGATAAAAGTGTTTTACAACGTCCATATTTACGCTTCCCCATGGAAAGCACTGCTACTGCAAACAGACTGGTGGTCTATAAAGTAACACACAAAAAAAAACTTAGAAACAAACTAATACAATATAATTACAAGCGTCTAGTCCGTCATTCATAATCCAGCCGTCGTCCATTAGAGAATATCCGCGTCCATAATCCAAAGACCTATTCCATTTCCATATAACAGTATTAGCACCAAATTCAAAAAGACAAAAGTATACATAAACATAGGCTTGTTTCCTGCAAGAGAGAAGCGGTCAACAGTTTTCAATGATGCCGGCAAGACATCATGATGTTCCAAAATATCAAATCCGTATCGCTGATCAGTATTCTTAATCCATAATATTCGTTATAGAGTCGTCATCTAAAAATGATGTACCTCAGTCACGCTTTGATTGTGACTGTTCATATGAGTACCATGAGGATCTTGAAGTACATGGGTTCATACGGCCCCTAGCCCCGGGTTAAGCGGAATTAGACACATGTTACGAAACGTAGCGCCATAGATCTTGCACGCTACGTTCGTATTTTGCTATCAGCATGCGATATGTATCGCCAAATTTGAGAAACTTTGAGTGGAGGCGCTTGGTGGAATAGCCCTGTTTTATAAGTTTCTGCAACAATGTTTTGTGACGTTGATTAAAATCATCACATTTAACACAGGATCTAGCAAATGCTACTAAGCGAGATATGTATACGCCATATGCAGGTCCCACTGGAATATTACTATCCAGAAAGGGATAGTTTACGATGTCGAAATTGTAATCATCTCTTTTGTCATAAAGTCGACGAGAGAGAATGCCCGCTTCATTTTTATAGAGATAGAGATCTAAATAAGATGTGCCTGTAGGGCTATCTGTAGTTTCCTTCAAATCCAGTGAAGGTGGATATATATCCTTCACTGCGTCATTTATATAGCGATTATCCACAGCGAGAAGATCATCTATATAGCGTTTGGTGAATGAGAAGGAACGGGCTTTGAGTGGATCGGTTTTTGAAAGCGCCAGCATATAGTCATATTCATAAGAGAACAGATACAGGTCAGCCAACAGGGGTGCACAATATAATAACCTGGGATACAGTATATCAGAAGGACCAGTGATTCCACCAAATTAAACTGCAGATGATATGTACAGACATGTCACAGGCGCCCCTCAACCCTCTGTCACACTGCAATACAGAGAGAACAATCTTTGGGATCACCTACATTAATAATAGAAAGCTCACTGAGAAAAACCTGGAAGTAATAATTAAAAGAAAGGAGTTAACACAGGATCAGCAAGCATAGAGATGCTGAGAGCAGGCAACCATTTCTGTCTGTGAGTATGAAATCATAATGGAATAATAAACTATCAGGGTCTGAAATAGCAGCATGATCAGATATGTCTGATGAAAAAACGTATCTCGCCTATGTTCAAAGAATAAAGTTCGACCAAACTCTGGGAATTGACTGAGAATTTGAACATGTTGAATTAGCTTATCTCAAGACTCTGAACGGTAATATAGACAATATCAAACATGCCGGCAGCTTCAGAGGAAATTCAGGCTGAAGAAAGTTCTGCACAATGCTGTTTGTTGTGTTGTCAAACCTGGTCATTGACATACCTGTATAGAATTGGAAGAAAAATATGAAAAGTTAAGTACTAGTTACTCCTGTAAGGAAAGCTGTCTCATCAATGCAAGAACAAGAGCACCTGACTCAACCAAAACAACTAGAGTCTAGGCACATATCAATTCAACCCTTCTAGAGGTCTGGTCTGAAAATATAAAAGTGCCAGTGCAGTCCCCAATGACAAGAGTTATAGAGAGATTACACTGTAAATCACACTACAGCAGGGTCTGAAGTAGCGGTCAGATATGAGATATATCTGATCAAAATCTGGTTCTGTCAGATCAAAAGTTGCTAAAAAAAAAATAAAATGAAATTTTCTTAAATATTTATAGACCCTGCTCGAGTATAATGGAGGCCATCTGAATATGATGTTGAGACAAAACATAGGTGATGGTTTCACACTTCTCCTACAATATGAATAGAAAGGAACAAGTCAATTATATGTACTGAAATTAGAGCAGTCAATGCGGGCCTCCTGAAAAGTAGAATGTATTACGACCATACACTAAATATATACACAAAGTAAATTCAGTTCAAGTCACTATGCCTGGTATAGCTGGATTTCTGACAAGCTTAATGTTTATCTATACTGAAATGTGAGCAGTCAATGCTGACCTCATGAGAAATAGAATGTATTATGACCATAATCACACACTAAATATATACACCAAGTAAATTCAGTTCAAGTCACTATGATATAACTGGATTTTTGACAAGCTTTGTATATACATGTTCATGTATACTGAATTGATGAGCAGTCAATGCTGACCTCATGAGAAGTAGAATGTATTATGGCCATGATCGCACACTAAATATAAACAGTCACCAAGTAAATTCAGTTCAAGTCAGTATGCTATAGCTGGATTTCTGACAAGTTGTATGTTCATGTCTACTGAATTGATGAGCAGTCAATGCTGACCTCATGAGAAGTAGAATGTATTATGGCCATGATCGGACACTAAATATAAACAGTCACCAAGTAAATTCAGTTCAAGTCAGTATGCTATAGCTGGATTTCTGACAAGTTGTATGTTCATGTCTACTGAATTGTGAGCAGTCAATGCTGACCTCCTGAGCAGCAGAATGTATTATAACGATGATATAACTGGCTTTCTGACAAGCTTAGTTTGTTCATGTATACTGAAATGTGAGCAGTCAATGCTGACCTCATGAGAATGTATTATGACCCTGATCATACACTAAATATATATACACCAAGTAAATTCAGTTCGAGTCACTGTGATACAGCTGGATTTCAGAGATACACGTAAGCGGTGATGCACAGTGTATCTGAGTGATGATAGATAGAGCATACAAAATCGTTGGTAAATTCTGGCTCGTAAAAATCCATGTTAACATTGGTAATATGTATACCACTTGGTAGAACAGGTAAGTCAGCAAAAGCAGCAGGACTCTAGCTTGATGGACTATTCTGGAGTTGATGAAGAAGGAATGATGGATATTCCAGTCGATGATATGTCTCCATCTCATGAATATACAATGGAGCAGAGGGTCCAAAACAGGATAGGAGTGACTGGACAGCGGAATGGGATAAAAAATCACCTGGGCTTCCCAACATCCAAAATCGTCCGCAGACACAACAGGATCTGTAATTATAGAGATATAACGCAGTATCCACATTCTGGGCATGCAATTCATTTCCTGATGTCCTGGATTCATGAATTCAGGACAGATATATTTCTGACAGCAAAGCAAGGCCACGACATCAAACCTTGCAATATTGCGCTTGATGATTGTTTAGCACCGAATTCTACATGTAATAATTTCAAAATTTCTAAGTGTGGACACCGTGGATGTCTCCCGTGTCCACTCTTTAATACTTCAGCTTCATTTAGTTCCGCGTTAACTGGTAACTCATATTCTGTTAACTCGTATGTTGATCTTAGTTGTTCTACTACAAACTGTATTTACTTAGTTTCCTGTAAGAAGTGTGGTCAACAGTATGTTGGTAAGACCACCCAAAGACTCCATCTTAGGGTGAACGGTCACAGAAAATCCGTTAGGAAAAAGCAATTGCTTATAGGTAGGCATTTTTCTGGACCCGACCATGGCTGGGATGACTTTAGTATTCAGATCATAGACGTCGTCTATCCATCTACTAAGGATTCCCCCTTTGGATTTGAGAGAAAAATCCGAGAGCGGGAATTATTCTGGATGCTAGAACTTGGGTCGGTGTTTCCATTTGGTTTAAATGATAATGTCAGTGGGTTCGGCAATGCTGCAAACCGCCGTTCAAATATATCCAACATTACCCAACTATTTAAACCCCATCAACGGAGACAACGCAGCCATGGTTGGCGAAAGTTTAATAGTTCGATGATTCACGATCATATCATTTTAAATTACTTAGTGGGTTTAACTAACGCACCCAATAGTATACATAGCTTACGTACCGTTCTGTATGCGTTCCCTCTGAGAGCTTTAGATAAAATAGCCAGAGATATACAACAATCTGTGTCTTCAGGAAATATAATATCACCAAAAATCAGTAAAGTATGTCAAGATATAGCGTATTTTCAGTTGTATCGTCCAGTGAACATAATCGAAACATCTCAAGATCGGCTTTTCTTGAAACTCAACTACTTAGATAAAGGACTGGACATCAGTAATTTACCTCGAATCCTGAATGATCCAGAGGTACGCAACGCTGTACCAAACTATTTTAAGTTCACAGAACCTCCTTGCATTTCGTATAAGTATACTAAATCTATAGCCACCAAAATATTCAATTACTCCAATGCTGTCAAGGAGTTTGACTGGAACTTATACACATCAGGAGGCTATAGTTGTGATTGTGAATCGTCGAACTTTATCCATACACCATGTAAACATGTTGTGACTGGTGACCTTGATGTGGTGAGTGATAAGGATCTGAAATTACTCCTGATGAAAGGACCTAAATATAGGTACAGCTCCAAGAAGAATAAATCTGAAGGCGGACCAGAAGATAGTCCTGACTGCATTAGAACAGTACGTTATTGATTGGTCTAAGCGAGAAAAAGTTGAACCTACAGTACTCGATGATTGGCTGGACCTCACCAAGAGCAAGGTCGTATAAACAATCCGCCATACTGACAGCAGTACCCTTCCCCAAGCAAAACAAGTACTGAGAAGCCCCAATTCGCAAGAAGTTCTAGCAAACTAGCAAATCTCCAGAGTACATTCGTCATAGTCCCAGCAGACAAAGCTCCAAATAATATAATATTCATATGTAAATATTACTATTACCAGGTGCTGGTTAAAGAACTGAGTGTAGACATATCTTCATCAAATACGTCTACTTACTCCCAAACTGCATTTACTCTGGGAGATTTATTTAACAATCACAAAAAAATTCTCAGGGAAAGAGGTATTTGTCTTCCAACCAATCATAACGACATACCAAAACTATACTGGACTTCCAAAATGCATAAATCACCATACAAAGCTAGATTCATAGCTGGTTCTAGAAGCTGCACCACCAAGCTTCTTTCAACCCTATTGACGAGGGCCTTCAGGAGGTAAAAGCATTTTGGGAAAGGTATTGCCCACTATTTTCAAGAACTCTGGCATTGAATGTATGTGGATATTGAAAAACTCAATATGTCTTACGGAAGAACTTGATGCTAAGGTCACATACCGTACAGACGTAATATCCACATGGGATTTCTCGACTCTCTATACTACAATCCCTCATCAGGACCTTATTGACCGTATAAGTTCATTAATAGTATCTGTGTTCAAGAAAACTGATCGTAGATATATTAATGTCGGAAGCCATAAAAAGCATTCTTTGAAGCTCGACTACATACAAGGAGATATCATTCATGGGATGTTTCTTTGTTTATAGAGTTGCTTAAGATTTCTCATTAAAAATATCTATGTGAAATTTGGCAACACAATATATCAACAGCATATAGGTATTCAAATGGGTACTAATTGTGCACCCCTATTGGCTGACCTATATCTGTTCTCTTATGAATATGACTATATGCAGGTGCTTCCAAAAACCGATCCATTAAAAGCCCGTTCCTTCTCATTCACCAAACGCTATATAGACGATCTTCTCGCTGTGGATACTCGCTATATAAATGACGCAGTGAAGGATATATATCCACCTTCACTGGATTTGAAGGAAACTACAGATAGCCCTACAGGCACATCTTATTTAGATCTCTATCTCTATAAAAATGAAGCGGGCGTTCTCTCTCGTCGACTTTATGACAAAAGAGATGATTACAATTTCGACATCGTAAACTATCCCTTTCTGGATAGTAATATTCCAGTGGGACCTGCATATGGCGTATACATATCTCGCTTAGTGGCATTTGCTAGATCCTGTGTTAAATGTGATGATTTTAATCAACGTCACAAAACATTGTTGCAGAAACTTATAAAACAGGGCTATTCACCAAGCGCCTCCACTCAAAGTTTCTCAAATTTGGCGATACATATCGCATGCTGATAGCAAAATACGAACGTAGCGTGCAAGATCTATGGCGCTACGTTTCGTAACTTGTGTCTAATTCCGCTTAGCCCGGGGCTGGGGGCCGTATGAACCCATGTGCTTCAGGATCCTCATGGTACTCATATGAACAGGCACAATCAAAGCGTGACTGAGATACATCCTTTTATTTTTTAGATGACGACTCTATAGCGAATATTATGGATTAAGAATACTGATCGGCGATGCGGATTTGGTGTTTTTGGGGCATCATGATGTCTTGCCGGCATCATTGAAAACTGTTGACCGCTTCTCTCTTGCAGGAAACGAGCCTATGTTTATGTATACTATGATTGTCTTTTTGAATTTGGTGCTAATACTGTTATGTGGAAAATGGAATAGGTCTTTGGATTATGGACGCGGATATTCTCTAATGGACGACGGCTGGATTATGAATGACGGACTAGACGCTTGTAATTTGGTTCAATTTTGTTTGTATGCATACTGTTATTTGTTGTTTTTCGTATTATGAAACGTTTCAAGTTGTGTAACTTTTCTTGTATTTCTTGTTTTGATTGTTTTTCGAAGACTCTAGAGCAAACTTCTGTATCATCTGGTGTTAACACGCCTATGGCGGTTTTGTCCCAGGTCCGGCCGGCTGTCAAGGAGTTTGACTGGAACTTATACACGTCAGGAGGCTATAGTTGTGATTGTGAATTGTCGAACTTTATCTATACACCATGCAAACATATTGTGACTGGTGACATTGATGTGGTGAGTGATAAGGATCTGAAATTACTCCTGATGAAAGGACCTAAATATAGAGAGCCAAGAAGAATAAATCTGAAGGCGGACCAGAAGATAGTTCTGACTGCATTAGAACAGTACGTTATTGATTGGTCTAAGCGAGAAAAAGTTGAACCTACAGTACTCGCTGATTGGCTGGACCTCACCAAGAGCAAGGTCGTTGAAACAGTCCGCCATATTGACAGAAGTTCTCTTCCCCTACCAAAACAAGTACTGAGAAACCGCAATTCGCAAGAAGTTCTAGCAAATCTCCAGAGTAAATTCGTCATAGTCCCAGCAGACAAAGCTCCGAATAATATAATATTCATATGTAAATATTACTATTACCAGGTGCTGGTTAAAGAATTGAGTGTAGACATATCTTCATCAAATACATCTACTTACTCCCAAACTGCATTTACTCTGGAAGATTTATTTAACAATCACAAAAAGTTTCTCAGGGAAAGAGGTATTTGTCTTCAACCAATCATAGCGACATACCAAAAATATACTGGACTCCCAAAATGCATAAATCACCATACAAAGCTAGATTCATAGCTGGTTCTAGAAGCTGCACCACCAAGCTTCTTTCAACCCTATTGACGAGGGCCCTTCAGGAGGTAAAAGCATTTTGGGAAAGGTATTGCGCCACTATTTTCAAGAACACTGGCGTTGAATGTATGTGGATATTGAAAAACTCAAAATGTCTTACGGAAGAACTTGATGCTAAAGGTCACATACCGTACAGACATGTATCCACATGGGATTTCTCGACTCTCTATACTACAATCCCTCATCAGGACCTTATTGACCGTCAAAGTTCATTAGTAGTATCTGTGTTCAAGAAAACTGATCGTAGATATATTAATGTCGAAAGCCATAAAGCATTCTTTAGCTCGACTACATACAAGAGATATCATTCATGGGATGTTTCTTTGTTTATAGAGTTGCTTGAATTTCTCATTAAAAGTATCTATGTGAAATTTGGCAGCACAATATATCAGCAGCATATAGGTATTCCAATGGGTACTAATTGTGCACCCCTGTTGGCTGACCTGTATCTGTTCTCTTATGAATATGACTATATGCAGGCGCTTTCAAAAACCGATCCATTCAAAGCCCGTTCCTTCTCATTCACCAAACGCTATAGACGATCTTCTCGCTGTGGATAATCGCTATATAAATGACGCAGTGAAGGATATATATCCACCTTCACTGGATTTGAAGGAAACTACAGATAGCCCTACAGGCGCATCTTATTTAGATCTCTATCTCTATAAAAATGAAGCGGGCATTCTCTCTCGTCGACTTTATGACAAAAGAGATGATTACAATTTCGACATCGTAAACTATCCCTTTCTGGATAGTAATATTCCAGTGGGACCTGCATATGGCGTATACATATCTCGCTTAGTAGCATTTGCTAGATCCTGTGTTAAATGTGATGATTTTAATCAACGTCACAAAACATTGTTGCAGAAACTTATAAAACAGGGCTATTCCACCAAGCGCCTCCACTCAAAGTTTCTCAAATTTGGCGATACATATCGCATGCTGATAGCAAAATACGAACGTAGCGTGCAAGACCTATGGGGCTACGTTTCGTAACATGAGCGTAACGTCAGGCAGAGCGCAATCCGTAACCTACAATGGAATATCTTCTTCAGCACTGCCGATTACTTGCGGCGTACCTCAAGGGTCAGTCCTTGGTCCGATCCTCTTTTTGATTTATATCAATGATCTGAGTAGTGTCTCAAACCTACTTAAAACCATACTATTTGCAGATGACACGAGTACTATTTACTCATGCAAAAATGCTAGACAGGCTTTCCTTACCATGACACAGGAATTGGAAAAATTCTACAAGTGGTTCTGTGCAAATCGGTTATCACTAAATATTAATAAAACGAAATACATGTTAGTTAAACCAAACACCAAGCAAAAAGTGACTGATTTACCAATGTTGACTATTGCGGGAACAGAAGTTGTAATCGTCGAAAAATTTAAATTTTTAGGTATAATTTTCAACAATCGACTAAGTTGGACAGATCATATAAAGTATATGTGTAACAAGATCTCTAGAAATATAGGAGTAATTAACTGTATTAAGACCTCGATAAACAAGAAAACCCTCTATATTTTGTATTACTCTTTGATTTATCCATACATGTCTTATTGCAATATTCTCTGGGGTAATACTTATGTCACTCATTTAAATCCATTGCTTTTGCTACAGAAGAGGGCTTTACGTTTGATTACTCTATCTAAAAAACTCGAACACACAGAACCCCTATTTAAAAAGATGAACATCCTTCATATTTCTAAGTTGAATATATACTCAACACTTCTCCTAGCACATAAAGTTTTTCATAACCCAAATCAATTGCCAAAAATTTTCCAATTCTACTTCAGAAAACAATCATCAATAAATCGTTATAACACACGTGGTTGTCGTTTCAACCTATACAGGCCATTTTACTTATCCAATGTATCATACTACACAGTCAAAATAGCTGGACCACGAGAGTGGAATAAACTGCCCTCCTCGTTCAAAGAAATTTTATCCACATCTCTCTTTAAATCTAAACTCAAATCCTATCTTATCAATAACTAACCAGTTTCACAGCAGGAGTTAATTCTGACTCTGACCCATGTATGACTCCGTCAACAGAAATGCCATCTTTAATCTCTTCTCAGGGATAGAACAAGCCCCATGGGGCTTTATTCCCGCCAGTATTTAATTATGTATCCAGTTGT
Organism: Hanleya hanleyi; assembly: GCA_036873755.1. Taxonomy (NCBI): domain Eukaryota; kingdom Metazoa; phylum Mollusca; class Polyplacophora; order Lepidopleurida; family Hanleyidae; genus Hanleya; species Hanleya hanleyi. The sequence goes on from JAVTVY010043825.1 coordinate 187,703, forward strand.
AATATGTACATATATTTATATACGTTGGTATTGGTGAATAAACAATCAATCAATCAATCAACATGTGTCTAATTCCGCTTAACCCGGGGCTAGGGGCCGTATGAGCCCATGTACTTCAACATCCTCATGGTACTCATATGAACAGTCACAATCAAAGCGTGACTGAGGTACATCATTTTTAGATGACGACTCTATAACGAATATTATGGATTAAGAATACTGATCAGCGATACGGATTTGATATTTTGGAACATCATGATGTCTTGCCGGCATCATTGAAAACTGTTGCCCGCTTCTCCCTTGCAGGAAACAAGCCTATGTTTATGTATACTTTTGTCTTTTTGAATTTGGTGCTATTACTGTTATATGGAAATGGAATAGGTCTTTGGATTATGGACGCGGATATTCTCTAATGGACGACGGCTGGATTATGAATGACGGACTAGACGCTTGTAATTTGATTTTCCCCCAACCTGCGGTTGACATTATATTGGAAAACTGAGTTGAATGCCATTCTGCAGAATGGACATTTAACTTCCGGTAGGGAAGGTATGTGAAATTTCAAGTGAATGTTAAAGGAGTGCACGCCTTAAAGACATTTACTTGGTTTCATATTTCCCTGACCATCCCTTTAATGACTTATTTTAATCTAGTTTTGATTCATGATTTGATAATTTTGCTTTTGTTTGTTTTGCTATTATAACATTTGGAATATGTCAATTAATCTTTTGATTTTTATTCTTTGGTATCTGATGTATCTGTTTTTGATTTTTAAATTGTAGCCGATCTATTATAAGTCATTTTTCCTGCACGATACCATATGATATTTGCTATATATTGATGGATATATATGAGTTAATTGTTGTTGGGAGAACAATTAACTTGTGGTAACGGAGGTATGTAAAATATGGAATGAGATAATGAAGATATTTTGATCATATATGTATCTTTTTGATTTCACATTTACCTTAATCAGTTCGGTTAAAATGTCAGTTCGAGCGTTTATACATCTCAGAGCATATCTCTGCTAATTAAGCGGAAACCAGGAAGTCTAAACCGGGGTATACACTTGTGTTGATAACGATACAGGCTAGAGATGTGGATTTGACACATCAGGTCAATTATAGCAGGCCTGGCTTCACACCATAAGTTAAAACAAATGATATCAAGCAAGAGGATGGCACTTGAGATTTAATTGGTACTCTAAATATAACTCGATTTACATTGTATGTTGTAGAAATGAGAAATTGATAAAGGTCTTCTGTTAGTATGTAAGCTAGAGCCTACATGAATATGGTACGGTATTAAAGTGACCAGATCAGGCCACAGCTGTGTTTAATTAACAACCAGTGGCAAGTGTTTATTCCGGCAGGTCCCTAATTAATTGTTACAATCCTGGAGTTAAGGGTTTTGTACCAGCCTCTGGTTCGAGTACCTTATTTGTTTTACTGTATAAAATTCAATGTAATTTCACAATGATTCGAGCAATAACATCTTGGCTTCAATCTGTACGGACGTTTTCAGGATATCTTTGATTTGCTGTACCAATGTCTATGTTATGATGCAGAAGTAATACAACATCAACCTCTATCATCACAACGAGTTGTCTTGTAGTTCTTTGGCTTTGACTGAAGACGAACTTACGGAAACCAGGGTTATATAGAGAACATCCCCGTTGTCTATCACCTTCACGTAATCAACTGATAGGACACTAAAATTCTATATTGGCGACCCCCAGACGAGATACTACAAGGCAAGACAGGTATGGCAGATCATGCCGTGCGAGTGCAAGATCTGCAGGCCATAGCACAGGGCGTAACAACATTAGTAAACGCCGTGCGTGCTGACAATTCAGCTCATGAACAATCACGAGTACAACGTGAGAGGTTACGAAATCACGTTGCGGCTATTCGTAAATGTGATGGACTCATTCCGGCCGAGGTGCGCGACTGGTTAGAAGAATGCAACACGGCGATACGGGATGTTCGAGACATCAATGGGAGTCCAGCACATTTGGCGATATGGACGACAGCCGGAGGTCTCCGAAGGGAGATCGATTTATTTCTTGAGGACAAGGACAATGCCCCCGTAACTTGGCAAACAATTAGGCAACATGTGGTAACGGCATTTGTATCCACAAATGAAGATGAGAGATTAAAATGTGAATTAGAATCGATTCACCAGAGACCAGAAGAAACTGTGTATACATACAATAGGCCATTTCGGGACTTGGCGAGACGTGCATATCCAGATGTAAATGACGACTCGAAACGTGTCATACTTCGTGCTTATATCAGGTCACTACAGGATAAGCAGTTGGCACGCAAAATCGTGATGAACAAACGGGCCGAAGATGTAAATGCGGCTATGACCTATATCGAGGATCAAGCATCCCGGTTAGACTTACTATCTACTATGAACTTAGACGAAGCAGTGCCGATGGAAGTTGACGCTTCTCAGAACCCTGTCGAGAGATGTTTAGAGGAAATCCGACAGAACCGAGGTGTCATAGAGGCACATCAGAAATTAATGAACAATCGATTGAGCCGGTTGGAATGTGATCAACGCCGACAGCAGGAAAATACCACGATGCGAGCCCGGAGTGATCAGCGACTGCCAATTACACGAAACAATGGTCCGTGACGTGCCAGGCAGAGACAACCAATCACGTGTTGGAGATGCGAGCAGACCGGACACAGAATGGCGGTATGTCGTAATCCACCTAGTCCACGCTTCCAAACAACTCATGAGCAGGCGGGAAACGGCAGAGGGCCGAGCGCTCGATCATTCCAGGGAGGTTCTCGGCCCAATTAAAATTAGATGGACAAACTATTACCGCACTGATTGACACGGGGGCGTCAACGTCACTACTACGTGCTGATGTGTGGCACAAACTATCTGGGAAGGGACCACTTAAGAAAACTGGTGTAATATATGCTGTGAATGAGCAGCCTCTGAAGGTTTTGGGACAAACTGAAGTCAAATTTCTAAACGCGTCTCCTGTACCGATTGTTGTAGTTCCGGAGATGTTTCATCAGTGTATTTTGGGGTCTGATGCCTTACATATTGGAAAAGCTCAATTGGACTATCCAAAAAGTCATATGCGATGGTTCGGTCGATTATACAAGTTAACGTCGACTGGACAACTGGGAGGTATCGACGCTGCAGGAAGTGTATACGAAACCACGGGAAACAGGGAGATCGATGAAGTGCTACACGAATACCGAGATGTTTTCGACGTGTCGAAGAAACCAGGTGCAGGGAGACACCCGAGAGTGCAGTGTACCATACCTACTGGAGATCACCCCCCTATCAGGCAGCGTGCGTACAGAATGCCCTTGATGAAACAGCATGTTGTCAAGTACCAAATAAAGGAGATGTTACAGGCAGGTGTTATACGACCATCTTCATCACCTTGGGCGTCACCTATCACACTGGTACCGAAGAAGGATGGAACGATCAGGTTCGCCATCGATTACAGGAAATTGAACTCTATAACACGTAAGGACAGTTATCCATTACCTTTGATTTCAGACATTTTTGACTCTCTGCGTGGTGCATCTGTGTTCACAACTCTAGACCTCAAGTCTGGATATTGGCAAATACCTGTCTCACCTGAAGACATTGAAAAAACTGCATTTACCTGTTCAGAAGGTTTATTTGAATGGAATTCCATGCCATTTGGATTTTGTAACTCAGGTGCGGTTTTCCAAAGAGCCATGAATGACATTTTTCGAGATTATGTCGGTAAGTTTGTTGTTGTGTATGTTGATGACATTGTTATATACTCACGCAATGAAGCTGAGCATGCTTATCATCTAAAACTAGTCTTGGAACGGTTATTAGAGTATAATTTACAGCTCAAAAGAAAGAAGTGTGTCTTTGCGGCTAGGTCAGTAGATTTATTGGGGTATCACATTTCACAGCATGGTATTTCCCCACAAGATCAGAAAATTCAAGCTATCCATGACATGTTCCCTCCCACTTCTGTAGAGGAAGTACGTTCTATTCTTGGCATGTCAGGATATTATCGTGCATGTGTCCCCAACTATGCTAACCTGGTAGAGCCTCTCGTGTCCTTGACACGGAAGCATGTGAGGTTCAAATGGGGTCAGCCCCAGCAGAATGCATTTGATGAGGTGAAACGCCTCTTATGCAGTGATAGTGTACTAGCCTATCCAAACCCACAGAAGCCATACAAATTGTTTACTGATGCATCCAACTATGCAGTAGGTGCAATTTTAGTACAAGAAGATGAGCGAGGTGTTGACCGGGTCATACAGTATGTGTCGGCCACCTTAAAAGATAGCCAGTTGAATTGGCCTGTCATAGAAAAAGAAGAATATTCTGTAGTCTATGCATTGAAAAAGCTAAGGCCATATCTCTATGGAGCAGAATTTGTTGTTTACACTGATCATAAACCGTTGAAAAGTCTCTTTCTTGGTGAAGTTAGGAACACCAAAGTTCAACGATGGGCAGTTTTGATAGCTGAGTATGGGTGTAAGATTGAATACATCAAAGGAAGCAAGAATGTCCGAGCAGACATGCTTTCAAGAATTCGAACTCCTTATGAAGTTGCAACATTTGATACTAATGATTACATTATACCTGAGGTACCTGAGGTACCTGAGGGTGTCCTACCGTACGTGCCAATATCGGTATATGGCGTTGATGAAGTGACACTTCGCCAGGAACAAAAACGGGAGTTCCCCACTCTATTTACTGTTCCATCAGAGGAACATATGGTGCACAATGAAATAGTATATTCCACGAGATGTCCCTCGGCAGCTGATGCTGAATATCCCCGTGTGATCTTGCCGACCAGGTTTCGTAGCCAGGTAATGGAGCAAGCACACCTTCGCGCAGGTCACCAAGGACTCTATAAGACCTTAGGTCTAGTCCGAGATGCATTCGTTTGGAAGGGCATGCGCAAAGACATTATGCGTATGTTGGACCGTTGTGCAACTTGTCAGGTAAATAGACGGGTGCGTAGTCGCCCAAAGTACACCGAAATGCCCATGCCAAAATATCCAGGTCAGATTGTTGGTATGGATTTGATCGGTCCACTGACTCGATCAAATAAAGGCCATTCCTACATATTGACGATGGTAGATCATTATTCAGCTTGGGCGGAAGCTTTTCCTATACGTTCGAAAACAGCTGAAAATGTGGAGGATAAATTTCTGGAAGAATACTGTTCTAGACATGGAATTCCAGAGATCGTGATTACCGATCTGGGAAAGGAATTCAATTCTAATGAGTTGAGAGAAAAATTCAAGTTGCTAGGAATAGATCACAGGCGCACGACTCCGTATCATCCTCAAACTAACGGTAAAACTGAACGTTTCAATCGAACCCTTAAGGAAATTCTCCAGAAGTTGGTCAATAATCAGTCTCGACATTGGGAAAGTGAACTCAGTTCAGCCTTGTTAGCTTATCGCAACACAAGACATGCCACAACTACGTACACGCCCTTTTATTTAACGTATGGGCGTCGTGCACGTTTACCATTCTCCCTACCTGTAGATGCTTCACAAGATCTTAGTGACCGTTTAAGTCATGTGAGCAATGCACTTCACAAAGCACGTGAAGCGACTGAAAAATCACGATTGTACCATCGTGAACAAATTAATCACCGAGCACGGGAGGGCGTGTTCAAGGTGGGCGACTCTGTGGTTGTTCATGCAGATGAGCGAATCAAACTGACAGCTCAGTGTGATCCACAGTATGAAATATTTAAGATTAACGGACCGGTAGCCCATATTCGACACCAGAGGTCAGGGAAAACTAGAGTAGTTAATGTCTCTAAGCTTCGAGTTGTCGATCCTCAGATTGTTTGGGATAATGTTCAGCCACGCCCCCGTCGTAACCCTGAGATAGGTACGCGGCAGAGTCTGAACAGAGCAGAACGCCAGTTTAACGTAGCTCCCGAGCAAGTTGAGACGCCCACGTCGCATGATAGGCAGTTGTCAAACTCCTCCCCTTCTCCGAATGATGAATCTACCAGTCAGTCTCCTAATACACTTGAAATTCCCGATGATACGGCAATTAATAATGAAAGTCAAGTGCCTGATGTAGAAGATCCGCCTAATGCGGATGACACGTCGTCTGATATGGACGAGGAAACCCCCAATGAGCCAGACTCCTCGAATGAAATGGACGACTCACCGCATGGTTATTACTTGCGCAAGCGCAAACCTCCAGCCTTGAGTTCTCCTATAATCAGAAATAAACACCGTCGTACGTACACTTTTCGATATCAGTGGCTATGACAGGGATCATGTTGCTCGTAGTATATGTTTTGGCTATTACGGTCCCATTGGGATGGACTGCTATAACCCCACTGCGGAATGGCATCCTTGTTACTGGACAGGTCCCTATTAGTTTGGTCAAGGCTGAGTGGACAGTTGTTGTGACTATTACGCCACCGGTATTCCCTGAGAATTTTCATGCACATGTCCAAGAACTTTATCGTATGGTTAACGTCTCGTTTGATCACCAGTATATTGAACGTTCCGACATGTTACCTTGGTTGCATCGATTCCAGCATCTTGCGGTTCAGGTCGAACAAGCTGATATCGACCGTATATCTCCCCGTCGATTTCGAAGGGCGTTTCTAGATGTCGTGGGTGAAATTGGATCCGCCTTGTTTGGCATAGCAACGACCCGGGATGTTAATAAGTTAAGAGAACTGGTACAAACCACGTTAACGGCCGCCCATGGCATAGCTCATTTTGCAAATGAACTTGCGTCTGGAGTACATCACGCCTTTGATGAGATTGCACTTAATCGCGATCGAATTAATCAACTTTCAAATGCTATGATTAACGTTACGCAATATCTAAATGATTTCACTCAGTCAGTTAGAGCGTCGCAGGTACAGATGTGGCGACGTATTCTCCTCGTATTAAAGTTTAACCATATCTTGGATGCCATGGAAATAACTATGCAAACGTACAATGAAGCTCGTTTACAATACCAACGACAGTACGCCTCCGTGGAATTGGGTAGACTGACTGAGGAATTATTTCCATCATTGGAATTGCGAAAAGTACAAGACCTGTTACCAATAGGAGTTCAACTTATTGAACCATACATGTGATATTATCAACATGTACTTGTGCAATCGCTGTGGCTACATGATGGTGTCGATTCTCTGCATTACGTGGCCACTCTCCCACTTGTTGACAATGGTGCCTATGTCGAATATAACATAAGGTCATGGGCTATGCCCTTACGTGCCCCCGGTCAGTTAATGAAAATCATGTTATCCGCGGAACATATTGGGTTAAATACGCGGACAGGTTGGTACTTCCACCCTGCACGGTGTATGGGACGTACACCGAAGGTTTGTTATGGCAACGCCATGATGGCGTCACAGCATATACCTTGTATTGTGAGTATCTTATCAAATGTCACTAGTGATCTATGTCTGGTTCAGTTGAGTCAAACTAACGACACAACCAGTAAGATATTTGAACTTGCCCCAGGTGAATTTATTGTGCAGACATTTGGAGAAAGTATTCAAGAACATTGTGACGGTGTTCCTACGATGACACACACTCTAGATGCAGGACTCTATTTGCTAAGTCCTAATAATTGTACTTTTAGTGGTGTGGATTGGAAGTCAGGTGAAAATGATGACTCACATGGTTTCTTTGCTAGCAACTGTCGTTTCTTTACCACCTGTCGACATACCTACCATTCTGAATGAGTCTAACATACTAACCTCGCTAAAACTTACACCCTGGCATGACCTTTGTAAGGTGAAATATGTGCCCCTTAAGCCGTTACGACCAGTGGAGTTAGAATACGGGTCCACTGTGTCGTTTTCCGAGATTTTGACGTACGTTTTTGGTTCAATTTTGTTTGTATGCATACTGTTATTTGTTGTTTTTCGTATTATGAAACGTTTCAAGTTGTGTAACTTTTCTTGTATTTCTTGTTTTGATTGTTTTTCGAAGACTCTAGAGCAAACTTCTGTATCATCTGGTGTTAACACGCCTATGGCGGTTTTGTCCCAGGTCCGGCCGGCCTGTGGATTTGATTTTCCCCCAACCTGCGGTTGACATTATATTGGAAAACTGAGTTGAATGCCATTCTGCAGAATGGACATTTAACTTCCGGTAGGGAAGGTATGTGAAATTTCAAGTGAATGTTAAAGGAGTGCACGCCTTAAAGACATTTACTTGGTTTCATATTTCCCTGACCATCCTTTTAATGACTTATTTTAATCTAGTTTTGATTCATGATTTGATAATTTTGCTTTTGTTTGTTTTGCTATTATAACATTTGGAACATGTCAATTAATCTTTTGATTTTTATTCTTTGGTATCTGATGTATCTGTTTTTGATTTTTAAATTGTAACCGATCTATTATAAGTCATTTTTCCTGCACGATACCATATGATATTTGCTATGTATTGATGGATATATATGAGTTAATTGTTGTTGGGAGAACAATTAACTTGTGGTAACGGAGGTATGTAAAATATGGAATGAGATAATGAAGATATTTTGATCATATATGTATCTTTTTGATTTCAGATTTACCTTAATCAGTTCGGTTAAAATGTCAGTTCGAGCGTTTATACATCTCAGAGCATATCTCTGCTAATTAAGCGGAAACCAGGAAGTCTAAACCGGGGTATACACTTGTGTTGATAACGATACAGGCTAGAGATGTGGATTTGACACATCAGGTCAATTATAGCAGGCCTGGCTTCACACCATAAGTTAAAACAAATGATATCAAGCAAGAGGATGGCACTTGAGATTTAATTGGTACTCTAAATATAACTCGATTTACATTGTATGTTGTAGAAATGAGAAATTGATAAAGGTCTTCTGTTAGTATGTAAGCTAGAGCCTACATGAATATGGTACGGTATTAAAGTGACCAGATCAGGCCACAGCTGTGTTTAATTAACAACCAGTGGCAAGTGTTTATTCCGGCAGGTCCCTAATTAATTGTTACAATCCTGGAGTTAAGGGTTTTGTACCAGCCTCTGGTTCGAGTACCTTATTTGTTTTACTGTATAAAATTCAATGTAATTTCACAATGATTCGAGCAATAACATCTTGGCTTCAATCTGTACGGACGTTTTCAGGATATCTTTGATTTGCTGTACCAATGTCTATGTTATGATGCAGAAGTAATACAACATCAACCTCTATCATCACAACGAGTTGTCTTGTAGTTCTTTGGCTTTGACTGAAGACGAACTTACGGAAACCAGGGTTATATAGAGAACATCCCCGTTGTCTATCACCTTCACGTAATCAACTGATAGGACACTAAAATTCTATAACGGTTTTCCCGTAGTGGCCGTTTCCCATCAGTTTCCACGATTCCCCGATGACGGCTTTGCTGGGATCCTTATCCCCTCGGCAACGGGTAGACGTCACTGTGTTTGCCTGGTCTGTGAAACAGGCATTCGGTACATACTGTATGACTTGGTAGACTCGCATTACTTCAAGGCCATGGCGCATGTACCATCACAGGAGTGGTGTGCCCAGCAAGATTTGTTCAGCCCACATACTGCCAATCAGCATCCGGCAGGGTTGGGGGAGGCAGTGGTTTTCCTCAGCGTACGCCCCCATGGTCTCCCCAATGTCGACCCGACTCACCTTTGTCTTCTTGAGAATAGGTGGCTTAAAGAGGTAGTAGCGTGATTTCAGTTGTTCGGGTAAACTGAACGGCATGATCACTTGCAACATTTGCCAAAAGATTTTGAAGTATTGAAATCTCGTATTTCATATAGGGATCAATATTGTCAGATTCTTCAATTCGGTCTAGTGAACAACATGAAAATGGAAAATGACTGAGATGACGTCGGATAACGTGATCAGGTATCGAGATCGAGTATGACGTTGCATAGCATCACGTCGGAATGCCAGTGCGCGTTTTCTGACGTCATCTCAGGCACTGGAGCCAAGTGGAGGTGATGTTACGTTTTTCAGAGAATGTCAGAAGTGTGATTTCAATGCCCGTGATATTAAAAAATGAGGTCACAGAAACACGTTCACCATAATTGCTTTCAACTACTGAATAACTTTTATCGAAATATGTTATTTGCTGAATATTTTTTAAATGACGCTTTTACCTCTTTAAGGGAGTCTGGGACATGGTCACATTCCACGAAACCATAGAGTGGCTCAGTACGGACTGCATAGAATATCTGTGCCGTTGTCAGGATATGGTGACGACTCATCGGGTACTCTCGAACTTTAAGGAAGTCGCGTAAATGTGGTAGGGTCTTGCGCATGTTGTGAAATTCACACTCCCATAGTTCGATAAGATCGTAACCAACTCTAATAATGTAATCTCCGTTCTCTACCACTGCCACCTGCAGAGCTTGGGCCGATTTCCCGCATCGTTCGTTGTAGTGTCCAGCACTAAGCTTACATTCGTGGCTGTGCCAGTATCCATAGAATTGAAAAACCGTGGTGTGGATGAGAGCAAATCCATCCATGGGGAGATGGCGATCACCCACCCACTTTTCCGTGGCATTGGTTTGATGGCATATAGAAATGCCGCGTCGATGGGCTTTCCAGTCCAGCCACTGGTCAGCAAGATGCCTGTACGGACGTTGCAAGAGTTTTGAGGGATGTGGGCGGTGGTATTAGGGTGAAGTGTCAAACTATGTGGTCTCAAAATATAACCCCAAGCTTTATATAAATCCACAAAGTGTGAAGCGCCCTTTGGGTGAATCGAGAAATAAACGGTTTACCGCCAACAAAATACATCAGCATGTTCTACAAGTATCACTTTATATATTCGCGTCGTCAAATTGGTAAATTTGTGCAATTTTTTACCTTTGCTGGGCAATTCAAAATCCAACAGTGAGATTATGGCGGGCTTCGTTCTCAATTCGGATTGGTCAGTCGCAACAGCTGATCATTGTGTGACCTCTCTTGCCAGAGGCGTGTCGCGACATGACCAATGCGAATTGCATCAAGGTGCTAAACTTTAACATCATACCAAATTGTCATTTCTATAAGTTAAACATCTTTATTCGGCGAAAGTTCGTGAGTAGTTCCCTTACTTCTGAAATGTAATTGTTGCGTTTGTTTTTATGATGCATGATCTATAATTTGATACCAAGTATTATTCAATGTTAATCATAATGACAATGCGTTGCTTGTCTACTTCTTCACCAATTTGTGAATTATCTAGATTGGGTAGATAAAATGATTACTAGAAGCAGTGAACTTATTTTTCTACTTTCTAAGACAGTCGCCTATGACTGTATGCAAATTAGCTGAACCACTGACAAGGTTGCTGCTCATCTTACATAATGTTCAGTGAAAATGGTAATATCTGAAGACAATGACTGATGTGTCGATCGTCGGCTTTTAAACCACTGAAGTTTCCTGTGTCTTGACGTAAAAGAATTGAAGTCTGAAGGAAAATCAACGAAGCAATGATTCATTCCACCAAATACAGTTGCAAATGAATTCAAATGTGCCTGAAGACAGGGTTGTCTTGTGAGATCGGAGGTTGAAAAGAAAAGTGTGGCAGAGATCACACTCTCTTAGCGCATGCATATTTGAACATGAGGCAGCACCTAAAAGGTGCAACAACCCCTCAGCCAGACAGTTTTAGTCAGTGTAAATTGGTACACAGACAATGAATGAAAAATGCATAAGTAAAAGCCTGAAAGATTTGGTTGAATGCAGAAGATGCTTTAGCAGTGGCTTGTAAAAGATTAAAATATGATAAATTCAGTGTGGGATGTTGGATGCATTGAAGGATTATAATAAATATTTTGACATAGCGCGTGCGAAAAATATGGCGGAAGAACAGAATATTCTGAACAAAAACAAAAGGCTTCAAGCCATTTTGGCTTTGAACCCTAATAATAATCTAAACAATAATAAAAGTCTTTGATAGCAATAACTGTATGAATCCCTGTGTACCTGTTGATTGTCTGTCTCTTTCCATCTGTGATCAAGCAGAGGATGAGGGTGGGTGGATGGCAATCCAAACAGCCTTGTGATATGAATAATATGTTTCATGGACACCAAATTGTATATCTGTGAGTTTGAAATTGGTGAAAATCTGGTCAATGGTTGTCCTAAGATCTGTGGTTAGGGTGTGGATTAAGGAAAGAGCCCATGCTCTTGGAAGAAGTCGTTTATCTTGGTTGTTTCAGCCGAGTCGACAGCAAAGTCATTGTTGAAGTCTCCAAGTATGACAACATTAGTCGCTGAACAGTGGTTCCTTAGTGATGTAGAAAGTCCGCCCAATCAGAGAAACCAGTTCTGTCATTCATCGTAAGTTTCTTGATGCACTGATGATGTATATCAAATTTTACATCGAGCACTTGAACGGTATCAGAGAGAGATCATTAATGATTTTGCATAAACTAAAGATGGCCGCCTATCCTTCCGGTCATTCAGAGGAACTGATCTTCATTACGAGTGTCTTGATACATCGATGCTGTATACCAAGTTTCATATAGAACACTTAAATGGTATCCGAGATATATATCATTAAAGATTTTGCATAAATTAAAGATGGCCACCAAGATTTCCACCCAATCAGAGAAACCAGTTCTGTCATTCATCATAAGTCTCTTGCTGCATCGATGATGCTTATCAAATTTTATATCGAGCACTTAAACGGTATCAGAGATAGAGATCATAATGATTTTGCATAAATTAAAAATGGCCGGCCATCCTTCCCGCCTCTCAGAAGAATTGATGTGGTTATTCAGTGCAAGTCAAGTCTCTTGATACATCGATGCTGTATACCAAGTTTCGTATAGAACACTTCAATGGTATCAAAGAAAAACATCATTAAAGATTCTGCATAAATTAAAGATGGCCGCCAAGGCTTTCACCTAATCAGGAAAACTGGTTCGGTCATTCCTTCAAAGTTTCTTGATGTATCGATAATCTCTACAAAGTTTCACACTAAACAGCAAAATGGTTTCCGAGATACACAAGATTCATGGTTTCGCATAAATTAAAGATGGCCGCCAAAGTTTCCACCCAATCGGGTCCAGATTCAATAGGGTTCTGGGTAATGAGCATATGGATGTGCACGGCAAGTTTGGTGTGCCTAGGGTGAGTCGTTCTAAAGAAAGCTTGGTAACAAGAAGTTTCGTATAGAACACTTCAATGGTATCAAAGAAATACATCATTAAAGATTCTGCATAAATTAAAGATGGCCACCAAGGCTTTCACCTAATCAGGAAACTGGTTTGGTCATTCCTTCAAAGTTTCTTGATGTATCGATAATCTCTACAAGTTTCACACTGAACAGCAAAATGGTTTCCGAGATACACAAGATTCATGGTTTCGCATAAATTAAAGATGGCCGCCAAAGTTTCCACCCAATCGGGTCCAGATTCAATAAGGTTCTGGGTCATGAGCATATGGATGTGCACGGCAAGTTTGGTGTGCCTAGGGTAAGTCGTTCTAAAAAAAGCTTGGTAACGAGAAAGCTGTGATGGTTTCGCATAAATTAAAGATGGCCGCCAACCAATCGGGTCCAGATTCAATAGGCTTGTGGTTGACCACCCAGCAATTCTGTATACCAAATTTGAAGTCTCTAGAAGCAACGGTTCGGTTTCTAGATCGATCACAAGAATTGTTGACGACCGGACGACCGGACGACCGGACGAACGACCGGACGACCGGACGTACATGCCAACGACAAGACCCCGCAGCCTAATAGGCTGAGGGGTAAAAACAGACAGACATGTATAAAGGGGCATAACTCCTGAAAAACACATCCAATGGCACCGACTTTCAATAGGCTTCTGGTACTGGTTGTATTAAACAACTGTATGAAGTTTCATTGTTGTGAGTGAAGGACTTTTGAGATAATGTGTTTACAAGGATATGGACCAACAGACATGTATAAAGGGGCATAACTCCTGAAAAACACATCCGATTACACCGACTTTGAATAGGCTTCTGGTACTAGCTGCATTAAACAACTGTATGAAGTTTCATTGTTGTAAGTGAAGGACTTTTTGAGATAATGTTTACAAGGATAAAAACAGCCAGACATGTATAAAGGGGCATAACTCTTGAAAAACACATCCAATGGCACCGACTTTCAATAGGCTTCTGGTACTGGCTGTATTAAACAACTGTATGAAGTTTCATTGTTGTAAGTGAAGGACTTTTTGAGATAATGTGTTTACAATGATATGCTGGACAGACGGACGGACGGACAGACGACGGAGGCAACGACAATACCGCTCGGGCAGAATCTGCCCGAGGGGTAAAAACCTTATCATTTCCAGGGAGGGTTGACACCGCCACTGACGACGACATCCTCTTTCCACCTCTCACAATTTCTCCCCTTAGTTCGCAAGACCAGATAAAATTTACAATATGTGTCCCTTAGGGGGCCTCAGTATCCTTAAGTGCTACAAATCCATATTATATGTCAAGGATTTATGACATTTTTATGAGCAGGACAATTACAATACAGAAGCCAACTACACAATTTACTGGAGGTTTTCTTCTTC